>PVLC010001124.1:51657-156881 GCA_004027655.1 Graphiurus murinus | reverse complement strand
TTTTTTTTTTTTTTTTTTTTTTTTTGGTACTGGGGATTGAACCCAGGGGCATTCTACCTACGAGCTATACCCCCAGCCCTATTTTTTATTCTTTATTTTGAAACCGAGTCTCACTAAGTTGCGGAGTGCCTCACTAGGTAGCTGAGGCTGGCCGCGAACCCGGATCCTCCGGTCTCAGCCTCCCGAATGCTGGGATTACAAGCGTGCGCCACCACGCCCGGCAAGAAAGCTAATTTTAACCATGAAACAAAACCCCAAACAGTAAAGTATCTGAATAAATAGTTTTTCTTATGTTTAAATAAAGATAGCTTTTTTGAAAAACTGAACACATTTTCCCATTTTTATTAAAATTGTGCTCAGACAGAAACTATGTTTACTTTTCATGCTCCTAACTCACCCACCAAGAGCAACTGTGCCTAGGGGGACACGAAAATCTGTGAATATTAATTCATTTTTTAAAATCAGAGTAAACATCATTATTATTATTATGAATCCAAGCTGTCTGTGTTCGCCTTTGTACCGACGGAGTCATGCAACATAATCTTCATTTTATTTTTTTATAGAGAGGAGGAGGTCAGGGTGGCCAAGGCGGCTTGAGCCACTTTCCCCTGTGACAGCGAAAGTCACCATGCAACCCTGTCCCCATCCCTGTCCCTCGGCTCTGAAGGCGAGCGTCTGTCATCTCCAGAAAACGCTTTGCACCTGCTTTAGCTAACCAACGTGTTGCTCCCGCACGCGCGGAGAGAGCGAGTCCGAAGCTACTTAAAGGAGCTGCTTCCCTGCGAGAAAGACCGGGGCGTGGAGGACGCCCGGGAGGCGTCACAGGTGCGAAGATGCTTGGCCTGTTCCCAGAGAAAATCGCCTCCCAGGCCCCACAACGTTGTTCATTGCACTCATCGTTCATTCTCCGAGCCACGGATGAGTTACCTGTGCGCCAGGTGCGGGGCGAAGAGCTCCGGTAGGCCTCCTCCAGTTCCATCACCCAACACTCCATGACCGCCGAAGGCAAAGGCATCGTGGGCGGGATGACTGCCAAGGTCCTAAGATGGGAGAGCCGAAGCCTAGAGAGGGGGCGGGCAGTGGGGGAGAGCAAGCTGCAGAAGCAGGGAGGGCCTGGGGCTCGCGGGCCAGGGAGCCATTGTAAGGAGTTGGGACTTCCCTGGAGGACAGACTACCGTCGTGGAGGAGGGGCGTGAACCCGTGGCCTCCCAGAAGCCCTGCTGGTTGAGGCGTGTGTGTGTGTGGGGGCACACCTGGAGGCTGGGGTTCAAGCAGGGGAGGGGTGTGAACAGGGCAGAGGGGGCGCCCCTGAGCGCCCCCACAGTTCACAACAGCCTGCAAGGTGACTGGTTTGCCAGTAACCAAGTCCAATGGCCTCCAGGGGACAGGTGTTCTAGGGAATCCCACTTTATACTTCCACCCCCTGCAATTCTCCAAAATCATCTCCCACTCCACGCTGCTGTGTCTCAGCCTTCTCTGCTCCTTGCCAGTTCTGTCTCTGTGGCCGAGGCCTTGGGGTCTCCTGGCTCAGCTCCCTTGTGGCCGGGAGTGGAGGAAAGGAAGGCTAGGCCGTGCCTCCTTCGGGAGAGGCAGCTGCTGGGCCACATTTCCTCTCCCTTGCTTATTCCGCATTTTTTTGGGTGAGCTGTTTTTGTTTAATGTAAGCAGAGCAAACCCATCCATAGCAAAATCAGAGAAAATAACTTGTTGATGTGTAAACCAGGATGTCACAAATAACCCTGTTTGTTTAATTATAGCAGGCTGAGTGCTGTGAGCAAGGGAGGGGGGGTGGCGGCGGTGGCGCTGTCGGGAGGGGAATTCAGGATACCATCGCCGGCATCCTGGAGGCGGCGGGGAGGGGGGGGGGACCTGCAGGAAAGTGGGGGTGCCGCATATGGTTCATGAGTCAAGCTCAACTGAGTGGGTAGACAGCTCTCAGTGCTAATGGGAGCTTGCTTGTAGAGTCGCTAGACAGAAAAATTAAATCATAGGTGAATGGGTAAAAAGATATGGGGAAATAATTAGGCTGCAAACACAGAAAACCTCAACCTGATGAGTAATTGCTTTATGACAAAGTGGAGGATGTAGGCAGAGTCTCTGAGAAGTCCCAACTTCTTACGATGGCTCTCTGGTCCCCTGAGCTCTGGACCCTGCCTCCCTCTGCAGCTTGGTCCCCCCCCTCAGGCCCCAGTGAGAGGCATGTTCAAGTTCTGCAAATGTGCCGTTTACACAAGCTATTCCTTCTCCCTAGAGCATGCTCTCTGCAGCCTCCTTTGCTTGAAATTTCAAGCCTGAGCTTTGCTGGGTTCCTCTCTACCCTCCACAGAGTTCCAGTCTGTCTCCACTCCATCTCCCTGACAGACAGTCACCTTCCTGGATGGGTGCTGAGACACGTCAGCTTTGCACGCTGGCCCACACTGGCAAGTGTCTCTACCCCTGGCACATCATAGGAGCCCCACAGATGTTTGCTGAATGAATGAATGAATGCACAGAGGTTTGCTGAATGAATGAATGAATGAATGAATGCACACACAGATGTTTGCTGAATGAATGGATGCACAGCCCTTTCGTGTTTAACATCTCCTTCAGGGTGACTGACCTTTCGCCAACCCTCTGCATCTGGCTCAGAAGCAGAGACCGCATTGTAGCCCCAAACTGAAAACAACCCAAATGTCCATCGACAACAGAGCAAATAAATACATTGTGGCATAGTTTCATGGAATATACGACAAAGCGGACCAAAAACGCTCAGGGAATTTCACCTCAAAATATGGCAGCTTGGTATGCAAATTACTTTAAATTAATGGTCTCTGAAGTCAGCAGATACCACCTTCCCCTGATAATTCCCTTCTGCATTAACACCAGACCTGCCAAGGACCGCACAATTGCCTTCCATCCCTACCCAGAAATCTCGTTATCTATCACAGGAAAGAAAACCAAGGAGTGTAAGCACGCTGGGATGGACTTTGTCTAATGCCTGCCCCTTCGAGCTCATTGAATTCAGAAGAGAGTCATTTTACACGCTAACTTCCGTCTCAGGTCCATCCATTCTCCAAATAATTATTTACTACCCCTCAAAATAGTCATGTTCTAGCCGGGTGTGGTGGCGCACGCTTGTAATCCCAGCATTCGGGAGGCTGAGACCGGAGGATCCGGGTTCGAGGTCAGCCTCAGCTACCTAGTGAGGCACTCCACAACTTAGTGAGACCCGGTTTCAAAATAAAGAATAAAAAATAGGGCTGGGGTTGTAGCTCGGAGGTAGAATGCCCCTGAGTTCAATCCCCAGTACCGCAAAAAAAAAAAAAAAAAAGATAGTCATGTTCTCCCTCTTCCTCTCTCCTTGGAAGAAGGGTCTAGAAGCACCTGGGCCTCACTGGATTATAATCACTCTCCTATGATTCTCTCCCTGCACATTACTAAGCTTGTGAGTCTTTTCTCTTATTAATCTGACTGTTGTCAGTCTATCCTAATGATCCTTGCTCTTTCCCTACCAGATTAGCTACCTGTAACTACATCCAATATGGATGCATTTCACAAATAAAATGATGAACCAAAGATGCCAGGCACGAAGGATCGTAGGCTACAGGATTCTGTGCATGTGAAGAACAAAGCCAGGTAAAGCAAATCTGCGTAGTTAACGGTCAGCATCACACTTCACCTTACTGGGAGGTGGGCAGTTTCGGGAAGGGTTGGCTCCTGGGGGTGCCACCTGCTCTGCTCCTTGGTCTGGGTGCTGGTTACACATGCCTATTTATGAGAATTCACTGAGCACTTAAGACAGGTGCATCTAAATTACACTTCAATAAAAAGTAAAGTAAACACAATGCTAGAGACCAGAACGGAGCTGGGGCAGAACTGAGTACCTGTGTGGGGATACACTCTTTCTCCCCCTCCCGCCCCCTTTTTTGATCCTGAGGATTGAACCTAGGGGCATGCCACCTCCAAGCTATACCCCCAGCCCTTTTTATTTTTGATTCTAAAACTGGGTCTCCCTAAGTTGCTGAGGCTGGCCTTGAACCTGTGATCCTCCTGTCTCAGCCTCCCAAGCACTGGGATTACAGGCATATGTCCCTGTGTCCAGAAGGTTCCTGCTCTCTTGAACACAGCAGGTTCCTGGGTTCACATCTGTCTCCAGGATGCCCCCTACTGGGATCTGCCCCTCCTGTTTCTGGGGACCCCAGCTTTGTGTAACAGACATGTGGTTGCTGCAAATGGTCAGCCTCCAGAAGTCCAGAAGATTCCACCCGCCCCTTCATGAGTTAGAAGCTGCAAAGGAGACTCTGGAAGGGAGTGTGGGAAGAGACAAGGGAGAGAGGAACACGCTGCAAAACGGAGGAGGGTGAAGCGCTGTGTACAGCGGCGCATGCCTATAATCCCAGTATTTGGGAGGCCAAGACGGGAGGATCCTGGTTCGAGGCCAGCCCCAGCAACTTATCGGGATCCTATTTAAAAAAAGGATGATGGAGCGTTTGGATCACAGGAGATAAACCTGAGGAAGCAGAGTGAGGAAGAATGTGAGAAGCACGCGGAATCAAGATGGAGTGTCATGGGGTATGGCCAGGGCATCCTGTGGTGGCATCTCCAGTGTGGGGACAGCCAGGAGACTTGGTGACACGAATATTCAATCAGAAGCTCTTGCAATTTTGCCATGGCAACCCCTCTGGCCCCTGTTACCCACAAACCTCCAATAACATCTGCCCCATGCGCACAGGTGCCTTGTCTGAGTGGGATTAAGCTGCAGGCAGGGGGCACACCATGGGGTGCTGATCCTCCCAGGGATGCTCGCAGCTCTTTGGGGCTTGCACGGAATACAGACTGGGAGCTTGAAGCGAATCTTATTTAGATCCTAAGGGGATAAGAGATCATGGCTGACACCGGGGTCATGTGTTAGTGCAGCTAAGTGGCTGTTTAAATGTCTCAACTCCCCCACTTAATTATAAATCCTTCTAAGGCAGAGGCCATATATTTATCTTGGTGTTTCTCAAGAATCCCAGAGCCAAGTCTGTACCATCCTGAGCTCCTGAGGGTTCAGACTTAATCACAGGAATGTTCAGGGGACACACTTGAACCTGTAACCCATGTGACTCCGGGGCAAGGCGACCAACCTCTCATACCTCTAAATTTTCTCTACCTCTAAAATGAAGGATAATCATGAGGGATGGTGCGAATGAAGGTCCTCACACCTACTAGGCATCGACACAGAGACGGGACACAGCAAATATCGACTCCTCCCGTAGGCTACCATCAGCGGGGACACCCAAGGCTCCAATCCTGCTCTTCGACTTCTGTCCTTCATTCCCTGCCGTCCTCTCTGTTCCCCAGTAAAGCCGACAAAGTGATTAAGCTTAAACTTAAGCGTCAGATCTATTCTCTAAAAGCAAGGTTTGCTGTTGAAGCCTGTTTGGGGGCATTGCTTTTACACTCTTGAAACGGTGACACTGTCGTGACCTGCACAGCGGGGACTCGCCGTGAAGATAAAGGATGTGACAGCTGCGTGGAGGGTGACCGTGTTTCCAGCGGGGCTCAGGACTTTGGGCCCGGCACAGTGTGAATAACTGCAAGGGCCCCCTCTCTCCCCTCCTCTCCCCCTCTTGTCGGCTTCGATTCACGGGCTGTGTAATTCAAGTCATTAATTTTTTCCATTCAGTGCGTTGCCAATTTCTTCTCGTTTTGTTCCTGGAAATCTCTTGTGTGCGTCTTCTAAATTTAAAATAAATACACTGTACGTAATTGGATGCTAAGCAGACAACTCTGAGCAATCATGCTTTTTTCATCGATTCCGCAGATGTATTCGCCTCCAACACGAGTAGGAAAGGTCTCGGCGTGTTCTGGATAAAATGTTAAGTGGGGCAAGTTGCCCTGCTATTCTTCGAAGTCAGTCTTGGCCTTTTGAATATTTCCCCAGTTATGGTCTTCTTACTGGAAATGAACAACGAAAAGGTTCTTACGCCAAAAATACACATCCCCAAATTATTCTAGTTGGTGCCATTTTGTGCTTACAGGATCAAGAGGAAAGAACCCAAGCAAAGGTCTCGAGGGGTGGGAAATCTGGCTCCAGGTGCTCCAGGCAGAGGGGAGGTCATGCAGAGAAGCGCTTAGATAGTGGACTTCAGCGTCCTCGACTGGACAATTAAGAGATGCACATTTTCCCCCCAAAGCATGAGATGCATCTCTGAGATAGACTAAGGATGATTTTAAAAGTACAAAATTATAGCAGGGCATGGTGGTGCGCACCTGTAATCCCAGTACTTGGGAGGATGAGACAGGATTACATGGTCAAGGTCAGTAACTTAGTGAAGCCCTCTATAATTTAGTGTGAGACCTGTTTCAAAATTTAAAAAAAAAAATAGGTTTGGAGGTGTACCTCAGAGGTAGAATGCCCCTGGATTCAGTCTCCAGTTCCACCAAAATAAATAAATAAATAAAAAGCACAAGATTATGACACTGAAAAAGTATAAGATTATGATGCTAAATTATCAGATTGGAAGATACACCAAATAACCCTTTTGCATACTCCTGCTTTCAAGTCTTCTTTATATTTGGCGAGGCTATACGACTAGTTCCAACCAATAAAATGTGAGCAGGAATTATATGTGTCACTTGCGGTCCGAGAGGCAGGAAGCCCATACCCTAATCACCCAACTCTCTTCTCCAGATGTGGCAACAGAGGGCACCTTGGATTCCAGATGGCCTGGATCCAAGATGGCGAAACCTTTTTTTTGGTACTGGGGATTGAACCCAGGGGCATTCTACCTCCGAGCTACACCCCCAGCCCTATTTTTTCTTCCTTATTTTGAAACAGGGTCTCACTAAGTTGTGGAGTGCCTCACTAAGTATCTGAGGCTGGCCTCGAACCCGGATCCTCCGGTCTCAGCCTCCCAAATGCTGGGATTACAAGCGTGTGCCACCACACCCGGCTCTGAAGCTTTTATCTGCCCCCTGAGTGACTGGGTGGAGGAAAGTCCCTGCCAGGGGACAGAACATGTAGCATGAGTGGAAAATAAACCTTTACTGTATTAAAATACTGAGATTTAAAAAAAATATATTGTATATTCCAGCCCCGCTGAGATCAGACTCAGAGTGGGAAATGTATTCTTTTTTAATTTCTACCCAGTTCTTCAGATTTTGAAAGGGAGAAAGTCTCTGTTGGTGAGAGCAGGTCTTTAATACTTCTATTACTCTTATAACCTGACTCTTCAACTAAAAGGAGCAGACTTTGGGTCAGCCTTTTCCAGCAGGCAGTAACACCCGACATATTAGTTTCTTAGGCTGCTGTTAACAAGACATCACAGACTGGATTGTTGAAACAACATAAATTTATTTTCTCATAGTTCTGGAAGCTCGACATCCAAGGCTGAGGTATCGGCAGGTTTCTCCTGAGGCCTCTCTCCGGAGCTTGCAGGTGGCTTAGCTCCTCTCTGCATCTTCAGTGTATTTTAGGACATTACTTATCTTTCACTAGTTTGAGGGAGCGGTAGGTGTGTCTACTTTTGGCAAGCCGTGCAAGTTTTCCAGTTAAGATTGTGGCTCAAATTTTTCATAGACTATAAATGTAATTAAGTAATAGAAAGACTGATTTAAAGGCAAACGTTAAGAATTAAAAGCATATCACAAATTGTGATGGGAGATGCAAATGACTGAATTTGGGGAAACATTACCTGGGTGATTTCTTTTTTTTTTTTTTTTTTTCGGTACTAGGGATTGAACTCAGGGGCATTCTACCTCCGAGCTATACCCCCAGCCCTATTTTTTATTCTTTATTTTGAAACCGAGTCTCACTAAGTTGCGGAGTGCCTCACTAGGTAGCTGAGGCTGGCCGCAAACCCAGATCCTTTGGTCTCAGCCTCCCGAATGCTGGGATTACAAGCGTGCGCCACCTGGGTGATTTCTAAAGCCTGTCCCAATTCTTACATTTTTGTCTTATATAATTTTAAATGTATTAATGTATACATCCATCTGATTGAGTGACTCTTCGGTGTTTCACTGGGGCGGGACAGTAGAGTGGTCATAGGGTGAATGTATAATGGTATCAAAGAAGAGAAAGAAATCATTCAATTCTGCCTGAGAAAATCAGAAAAGGCCTCCCAGGGGCGGCAACAGCAGTGCACGTAGAACTTCCCAGCCACATGAAACCCACAGTCACTAGCAGGCTCTCTTCATCTTTGAGTAGCTCCTGGATTTTGAGGCAGCATAAAATGCTGTGATAAATGCTACCCACAAGACCCAAACTTTAAGAAGAGGGGGATTCTGGACATGATGGTACACTCCAGTAATCCCAGTACTTGGGAGGCTGAGACAGGAGAATCATAGGTTCATGGCCAGCTTCAGCAATGTAGTGAGGCTCTCAGCAACTTAGCAAGACCCTGATTTCAAATAAAAAATAGATATGGGGGGTACGCTTAGAGGTAGAATGCCCCTGGGTTCAATCCCCAGCACCACTAAATAAGTAAATAAAATAAAAAGGAGAGGGGAGAGGCTACTTAGTAACAGGCCTAAAATCTATGGTGCGCATTTAGAGTTATGCTTTCCTCAGAGATGATTTCAAGCATGTTTGTTTTTCCCTCTTGATTAGAAACCACATTTTCTAGAGTCTAGTTGTCTGATGTGAAATACAGATTGGAAAAATTGAGTCATAATTATGAAAAACTATTTCCGAATCAAATGTAGCCACAGGAGGAAACACCTTTCACTGAATCCACTCCTGAAGAGAGAGTGTTTATTTGGGAATGTAATCCATTAAATGTTTTCGTCACCAGTCCCTGTCTTAGTCATCCCAGGAAGTATTTATTGAGCAGCTAAATACAGGGATTTTTCTAGATGCTGTAAGTATTATAGAAGGTAAGATAAACAAGGTTCTCTTGCATGAAGCTTGCATTCTAGCAGGGAGATTGACAATAAGTAAACAGATAAACGAAAGAGGACCAGATAGAAAGAAATGCCACATTAGTCCATTTTGCGTTGCTATAACATAATACCCCCTCAGAAGACTGGGAACAGAACTACCCTATGACCCAGCCCTACCGCTATACCGCTCCTGGGTGTCTTTCCAAAGGGACTGAAGTCAGAGTAAGAGAGTGAGTGATACATGTGTATCCAGGTTCCTAACAACACGGTTCACAATAGCCAAATTATGGAACCGGCCTAGGTGTTCATCAACAGATGAATGGATTACAAGACTGTGGTATATACACACAATGGAATTTTACTTAGCCATAAAAAAGAACAGAATTATATTATTTGTGAGAAAATGAGTGTATATCTTGTCCTCAGCCCCTTCCTTTCTCTCTCCCTGCTTCCAGTTACCACGTGGTGAGCAGCTTTGGCCTGCCAGCCCCTTCTGCCACGACGTACCGCATCACCCAGGCCAAGAAACAATGCCATGGACTGGAACCTCTGAAACCATGAGCCAAATAAGTCTTTCCTTCTCTAAGTCGTTTTTCTCGGGAATTTTGCACAGCAACAAAGAGCTGATAAACACAGATCCACAGTAAATACAGGCTGGATGATCTCTGTCACGTCCCTGAACTCCCTCAGCGTCACACAAAAGCAGCCACAGAAAGTCCACAACCAAATGAGCACGACTATGTTCCAATGAAACCACTTACAAATCCACGGGGCGGGAGGCTGGACTCGGCCTGTGGGACAGAGCTTGCTCACCACTCTCCTACAAAGATGGCTACCTTATTTTGCCCACCAAAGGCTAGGCCATTCTGAAATGTTACCTGTCTTTCTCTGTACGGAATTTTGCCTTTGTTTGGAATTTGGTGATAACGGTAAGTGCTAATATTTTCTGCACCAGACACTGTGTTAAGTAGTTTATGTGTATTCCCGTACTTAATAGACCCAACAGCCCGGTGGAGTAGGGATTAACTATCCCCAACTCCACCTTACAGATGAACAAACAGAACACAAGCAAGTTAACTGAGTTGCCCGAAGTCACACGCCTGGCACGACTCAGCTCCAAGATTCAACACTGGCAGTCCATCGCTCCAGGAAAACACACCTGGAAGCCACTTCCCAATGCTTCCAAAGAACATTAGACATCTCCTTCCTCTTATACCAGTCTCCTAATCTTTGACTTTTTTTTCCCCCAGCATAAAAGTGGGTCTAAGTCATTTTTCCTTCCAACTAAAATATGCAATCCTTTTCTCCTTATTCAGTAGTCAACCACGATTTTGGAGAGTGGTTCGTTTGTCTCATTTCTCATTATTGAGGCAGTTTCTCCTTTTTTTTCATCTGAATATTTTTTATAATGCAACACTGTAACTTTAATAACTCTATCAGTGCTGTTCTTTGTACAGGGCGGGTGGAGCCTCGAGTAAACTCCAGTGGGCCCCGAATGGTGGTCAAGCGTTGCTCTTCCGTGTCTCCAGCCTCCCTTGCTCACCGGTTTCTCTCCACTCCCTTTGGCACCATCCCAGACCAGGCCCCTTTATTTCACCGCTGGATTGTTGCAACGGTTGCTCCCTATGCCTCGGAGCTATTTTATTTCTCATTTCTTCTGTGTGCTGCTATCAGATTCATCTTTCTAAAACACCTCTTCAGTCACATCATTCTCCTACTGGAGAACTTTCAACGGCTCCCCATTGCCTCCCAAATCAGGCTCCTCGGTCAGTCCTCCACCCCACGAAGAAATGGCCTTTTAGATTTATGCGAGTAAAGAGGAAGCTTCTTTCGAGGCAAATGTGTTTCAAGTTCCAGCACAGCCCCTCTGATTGGTGGAAAAGATTTCTCAGGCCGAAAGTGTCAGTAGCACCCATGAGAATTCACGAAAGTGGAGAAGCAAACAAAATTAGTAGTACATAAAAGTGAGCAGTTCCACCAAATTCACCGATCAGTCAGGACATGTGGGACCCACAAAAAAAGTCTCTCCCACTAGGTGGGGAAAAGAGAAAACCAAACCCAAAGTCCAATCCCCACAAAGACAATACCCTACTAAAATGCTGGCTAAATGCACAGTGAGCCAGAAAGCACTGAATCTATGTGTTAAGTATATGTTCTATTAATCGTGATAACACAGCTGCTGTAACAAATAGGCCTCCAGATCGCCATCACTTGACCTGATAGTTTATTTCTTGCTTACATAACAATGAGTGGGTGTTCCAAGGTAGTATGCATGGTTTGCAGGCAGCTTTCTTTACTGTGGTTACTTAGGGTCCCTGCCTCTTTCCCTCGGTCACTTAACAATAAGAACAATTCATTGTTGCTAACTTCATTCACTAGTGGAAGGAAAATTGCAAACAGAAAAAGAAAATGAATTTTAAAAATTATCTGTGAGCTCTTATGTTAGTCAGCAATTGGTAAGTTGATGCTGTGTAACAAACACCCCCTCCAATCTCAGCGGCCTGTAACAACAATTCTCTGTTTCACATTCAAGGTTTTTTAGTTGGCTATGGTGGCTTGGCTTCAGGCTTTAGGTGACCATATCCATATCCACACCACATATATATCTTTTGTCAAGACGTCAAGGCCCAAGCTAAAAATTCAGCTACTACCTGGGGCAAATTCTTCTCAGGATGCTGGAGAGAAGTGCAAATGGTCAAACCAATCCATATATACACAGTTTAAAAGTCTAGCATACAAATTCTATTGACTGAAACCATGTGGCCATGTCAGACAGGGAAGAACTGGTCTAGTGCTCAAGTGAGCAATGGCCAGAATGTGGAGGGATAGAAGAAATTTTTTGTTTTGCTTTCTAAATAGGTCAATTACTTCATACTCATCCCAATTTTTCCTCCATATATGTTTCCATTTCCTTTTTCTTTCTTATTTATTTATTTGTTTGTTTGTTTTAGTACAGGGGATCAAATGCAAGGGCATTCAACCTCCAGCATTACATCCCCAGCCCTTTTTAAATTTTCTATTTTGAAACAAGATCTCTCTAAGTTGCTGATGGTCTCGCTAAGTTGCTGAGGCTGGCCTTGAACCTGCAGTCTTCCTGTCTCAGTCTCCCAAGTACTGAGATTACAAGCATGCGTCACTACACCTGGCTTCCATATATGATTAAATGTTGACATTTAAACTTAGAGAGATCCTGAAAGGAGGGCATTGTCAAATGCACCAGTTCCAATGTATATAGAACATCTTGCTAATTGCTGCAGCAACCGACAAGAAAATTGCAAAAGAACCTTGCAATCTAAACAGCGTTGGAACTAGGCTCTGGCTTTATTTATAGCTCCTTTCAAAAATAAATGAATTGTGACTCCTTAAGAAGTGTAGCAGGAATAAAGATGCTGAGACTTCCTGCCTTCAAACACCGCCATGCCCGAGCCATTCTAGAAAACACACACACCGGCACAAGAGCATTTCATACTCACTGGTGCTGGCTCTGGTGCTCAACAAGTCCCTGAGATGAGAAGTCCTTTCATCTCTCAGCGGCTTACGTCTTTTTCAATAGACACAGAAAACAACAGGTCATCCCTACCATCAACATTTCCTTCAAACCACCTTTATGTGCTTCCTGAGTGACAGGAGCTGAATTCTTCCATAGACCAACAATAACCAACTACTTAAAAGTCTTCTCTCTCTGTCTCTGTCTCTGTCTCTCTGTCTCTCTGTCTCTCTCTCTCTCTCTCTCTCTCTCTCTCTCTCTCTCTCTCTCTCTGTCTTTCTCTCTCCACTCCCCCTCTCTCTGCAAGTTTTTGGGGTATTCAAATACAACTGATGCCTTAAATCCTGACTTATTAAATAAGAAGGGAATGGCTGACTGTTGAAGCTGCTCAGATGTCAGGGTGAAATGTGAATCAGAAATCAAAGAGAAAGGACATTTTAAATGCCTCTTGGCACATTCAAATTTGAAGGGGAAAAATGTACTTGTTCAAACATTTATGTGCCTACATTTCTATTCTACCAAAGGTAGTAAAAACTACAAGTGGATCCTCTCAAAGTTTTCTTTGTATTATTTTTTGACACGTCCTTTCTATCATGAACTAAAATGTGACTAAATTAAGGTAAATATAACATGAGATTCAATGCTTAAGTTGATACCTATAGATAGAAATTAAGGATTTCAAGCAAATGAGAGCCAGCCTGAGTGGCCCAGCATCTCTCTGTAGACATGTAGCAGATAGTGAGCTGGGGGGGTCTAGGGCTTATGCTGGGCACATAGTCTCTGATCTGTAAATGTACCATAGGTTCCTTTACCTCTGAGGAAGAACTGGAATTAAGACTATACAATTTTGTCTTGAGACACTGGTCAGCAAATTGATGTTGTCAGGTCAGCAAAACAGCTGCCAATTCTATTAGTCACTGTCATGTTACTATAACAAAATACTAGAGAAAGCCAACTTACAAAGAGAAAAGGTTTACTTAGTTCAAAGTTTTGGAGGTTCAAAGGCATAGCTTGTGCATTAGCTAGTTCTGGTGAGGGCAGCAGACGGTGGCACATGGAGGAATGAAATGCTCACATCTCTGTCCCAGGAAGCAGAGGGACAGGAAGTGATGAGGGGGAGGTCCTGCAATCCCCTTCAAGGACACAGCCCCCAAAACCTAAGGCTCTCCTGCTAAGCCCCCACCTCCAAATAGTGCCACCCCAAGGACCAAGCTGTTAACACCTGCGCCTTGCAGGGTGAGGGGCTTTCAACATCCAGACTATAGCACCTGCCTCCCTAGGCTCTCGTTGGGCCTGCTTGCTTAGAATCTGGCACAGTTCCCTTGCCAGAAGCCCGCAGTCCTCCCTGTGATGTGCAACCCAGTTATTCCAAAGAGACAATAGTTTTGAAAAAGAGGCCTCTGCTCCGGAGCCTTGCCTCATCTTTCAGTGCTGCTAATTCCGTTCACTGAGAAGCAACACCTGGAAAGCAAAGGAAGGGCATGTGGTGGGCTGGACCGTGGCTGGAAGCCCTCTCTTGGTAAGCATGCCCTCTGTGTTGTGTTTTGGATGTCTCTTCCTACATAACAAACTACCCCCCCAGTCCCATGTAGCAGCTTAAAACACCAGCAATCACTTCTCTCTCAATTCTTTGGGGTGTGTCCTGGTTAACATTCTCACTACTATAATCCAAGACAACTGACCACGGACAACTTAGAGGAAGGAAGATTTCTTTGCTCACAATGTTTTTGGCGATCTCGAGGTGTTAGTCTATGTCAGGCTAGGTCTGCAGCACTCGGAGCACGGTGTGGAGAAGCAGAGAGCGGGAGAGAGCACAAGGGCTCTTCTCCTCACATCATGGAGGCCAGAAGCACCGAGCGCGAGAAAGCAAGGAGATTCAAAGACAAAAGCGCAGTCCCCAAGGCCACATCCCCAGGACCCATCTTCCCCAGTGACACCCCACGTGCCTAGGTTATCACCGAGTAAACCCATCACAATGAATTCACACTGATGAGATTACAGCCCTAGGGACTTAATGGCATCAACTCTGAACATTAATACCTGAGCCTTCAGGGGACAGCCTCTATCTGAGCATAACAGGGTGAGCAGGTGGCTCTTCTCTGGTCCTGTTTCCTGTCTCTTGTGTGTTTGCAGCTGGGTGACAGCTGAGTCTAGAGTCACCTGGGTGCTCAGCACTGGGGTGCTGGGCCTCCCTCCCTCACCACAAGTTTGAGTCCTCTCCTTTCCACTGGGTTTCTCCAGCAAGGCAGCTGGACTTCTTAGCTGGCAGTTCTGGGCTCTCACGAAGCAGAAAGGGGAGCTGCCTGCTATGGCCTGAGTGCTGGCGTCCCCTCCAGTTCACCTGTGAGACCTAATTCCAGTGGGATGGCATGAAGAGCCTGGGCCTCTGGGAGGTGATTCGTTCCCTTATAAAATAAGCCCAAGAGAGCCACCTCATCCCTTCCACCAGGGGGGGACACAGCGAGAGGTGCCATCTAAGAACTGGAAGGACCTCACCTGGCATCCAACCTACTGATGCCTTGATCTTGGACTTTTCAGACACTGGAACTAGGAGGAGTAGATTTCTGTTATGTAAATGCCACCTGTTTGTGGTGTTTAGTTGGAGCAGCCTGAACCAGAGCACTGCTGGACAGTTGAGGGCCCCACCATGGTCCATCACCATCTTCGCTTGGCTAACCGTTCCAGGGCCAGTAAGGAGAGGGAAGTAAACTCCACCTCCTGCTGGAGGTCTGGGCAGAGAGAGACAAAGAATTTCTGGCCATCTTCAATCCAAGAGAGCCACCTCATCCCTTCCACCGGGGGGGAGGGGCACAATGAGAGGTGCCATCTAAGAACTGGAAGGACCTCACCTGGCATCCAACCTACTGATGTCTTGATCTTGGACTTTTCAGACATTGGAACCAGGAGAAGATTTCTGTTATGTAAACACCACCATGGGGACCGTTTTGAAAGAATGTGTTTTTTGACACTTTTCTGTGGCAGGTGTCACCTGGTCCTGGTCTTTTGTGCTCAAGGCACACTTTTGTTGGTTACATCCTCATTCTTGGCCTGATTTTCTTCAATATTCTTTTGACATCACTGAGCACATGGACTTGCTGACTGTCTTCAGTATCTTGTGCTTCCAGTTCATTAGCTGCCACTTCTTGTCCTTGAAAGGTAGTGAAATGTATGTGTTGTGTGTGCACATGTGTGAACACATGTCTATTCACATGTGTGCTTGTGTGTGTGTGTGCGTGTGTGTATGTGCGTGTGTTTCAGTCAGCATTCTCGCTCACTGCTGTCATCCAAAACACCTGACCACCACAATTTAGAGGAAAGAAAATTGGTTTGCTCACAGTTCTGGAGATTTCAGAGGTTTAGTCCATGTGAGGCAAGGTTACATCAGCAGAGCTCAGGGCAAGGTGGTGGGAGGCAGAGAGAGAGAAAGAAAGGACACTCTCCTCACACATCAAGCAGGCTGGAAGCAGAGAGCTTCTGAAGGGTAACCAAGGACACCAGCATAGTCTCCCAGGCCATTCCCCTGGTGATCCATGTCCTCCAGGCACACCCCACTGGCCTAGGTTACCACTCAGTGCACCCATTACAATGGATTTATCTACTGATGAGATTACAACCCTCATACTTTTATTATATCAACGCTGAACATCAATACATGAGCTCTTCAAGGGACATTCTATATCTGAACCGTAACAGTGTGTATTGTCACTGGGGAATGAAACAAATGATCCAAGAAATCATCCGAGGGCTAGGTGACACGTAGGTCCATCTGAAGATGCAAATTCTGGGACTTCAAGCTGTTTTCAGAGGTAATGCTTGCTAGATCCGGAAAGGAAAAACAAAGATATTGAGGCATTTTAGTCAATAATTAACATGGCCTACTGGTTTCAGGGACTGTTTTGATTGGAGAACATATTGCGAGAAGAAATTCCCATCTCGCCACCCTTTTCATCAAGCCTATTAAGCTAATGATTTTATTTTAACAATGGCTTTCCCCACAGCCATTCTGCCCTGGGTATAGACTGCCAGACATGGTTACTAAACACCCAGAGACTCAAGCAATTATAGAAAATGCTATTTTTAAGTTCTCTTGTGTAGTCTCCTGGGCAGTGAGCCGGTTAACATCAGCCCCACTGATTCTGGAAACTTCTATTTCCACCACTGTGAGCCTTGATTCCTTTGAATACCCCTGGGAGCTTCTGCTCAGGACTTATCCAAGAGCTGGATGCCAAGGGGGAGCTGTCCTTCAGGGTGGAGAGCCCTCCGGATCCAAGGAGGGATCCTCACTGCCGTGTGACAAGGAAGACAGTGGCCCTCGTGCTAACAAGAGACCCCACTTCTCTTCCCCTAACAGCTGCTGGGCTGTTTGCCAACACGCCCTTGCCTGGTCCTGCTTGTGCCGTGTCTGGGAGGTCTCTGAGTTTAAAGGTTTTTCCTGGAGCAGGTGAAGGTCAATGCCCTTGGACAAAATGTCAACGTAGGTGAGGGTGTTAGTGAGGTCACCTCCCCTTGGGGCATCTTTCTTCCTCTGGCCCTTCTCCCCCAGCGTCCTGCTTGCTACTCTCAAACGTCTCACTCTCCTGTAGTGTGAGGTTGCGTCCCCCTCACACATACATACAGGCTCAGGTCCATCTCCTCAAAGTCCCCAGCACTCCCTGTCCCTCTCCACCCAAAGCTTTGCTGATCTATTTCACTTCCCATCAGCTTTTGAATTTGCAACGGAGGTTCAAGGCAATGCCCAACCTTCCTGCCACCCCAGCCAGTCCTACATATACATAGGCTGTGGACTGGTTAAAAGGCACTAGGGAGCTGGGCGGGGTGGTGTGCACTTGTAATCCCAGTACTTGGGAGGCTGAGACAGGAGGATTGCAGATTTTCTGTCAGCCCTAGCTACTTAGTGAGGCACTCTGTAACTTAGTGAGATCCTGTTTCAAAATAAATGATAAAAAAAAAAAATAGTTGGGCATGGTGGCACACACTTGTAATCCCAGCATTTGGGAGGCTAAGACAGGTGGATCTGGGTTCTTGGCCAGCCTCAGCTATTTAGTGAGGCACTCCGCAACTTAGTGAGACCCTGTTTCAAAATAAAGAATAAAAAAAATAGGGCTGGGGATGTAGCTCGGAGGTAGAATGCCCCTGAGCTCAATCCCCAGTACTGCAAAACAACAACAACAAAAAATAGGGCCAGGGGTGTGGCTTGGAGGCAGACTGCCCCTTGCGTTCAATCCCCAGTTCCAAAATAAAATAAAATAATAAAAAGCACTAGTGGCAGATTGACAGGGTGCAAATTCCAAAGAGGCAATCTGGGTGAGAGGTAAGGGCTACTCTACCACTACCCTCCCCTGGCAGCCACCCCAGGAACACTGGCCATAATTCCTCCAGGAGGCAATTATCATCATCCCCATCTGAGCAACTATGATGGAGAAATTATGATGGAGATGAGGGAACCGCATCTGTCTTTCTCAGCACTCTGGACCTACTCATGAGCTTTATCTAGCAGATCAGTGTTGCTCAAATGGTCAGGATGAAAATACATCAACGTGTTCCTGGAATTTATTTCTTATAGAATTTGAATTCTCCGTAGTCTCTGTTCCCATCCACAAGTAGGGTGTCAGGGTAGCTACTAGCCTGAAAAAAAGAACCTTGTGCCCTGGGGACCTTGCTCTCAACACATGAGCTTTTGGGGGTCATTTCAGATCCGAGTCATGACACCAGGCATGAACCAGCGCCAAGGAGGGCCGGGCTCTGCCTACACTTTATCTCAGGGTCTCAGAGCACCTGGGCAGCCCTCAGGGGGCTGCCACCCACATCCCCAGGCCAAACTGAGGGTGACAGGCAGGCGCTGACAATGAGCTAATAACCAAGAACAGCCGACATTAACATCCCATCTGATTAGTTAAAGTTCACCCTGTGAACACTGATATTTGCCAGGAAGTAGGAAGGTTGTCGTCTCCGTTACCCCCCACCTTTTCCTCTTCTTTTTCTTTTTTAAAAAACACATTCAGAAGTGTTTTAATGGCTGTTGAAGGAAATTATTGCCGCAGCAATCAGGGCGCTCTGTGGGAAACGCCTTCAATAGTCCGCGGCCTCCCTCGCGAGGCGGGAGGGACATTTGGATATTAAGATGCCACTGAGCTTCGTCTGCAGACAAGCAGCCGCTAATCATCTCTTAAGGCAGCGGGGGGCGGACCCCAGGTCCTGAACTCACCAATACCTTCCTTAGGCGAGTTGTGGCCAGATGGTGATTTCTTAGATGAAGACAACAGAGAATGAAGGATAAAAAGGTGGAAAAGGACCTGGCAAGAGGCCAGCGCAGAAAGATCCATTTGCTCAGCCCCTCTGCTCCAGGTGAGAGCAGACCTGCAGGGCCAGGATCCGGGAGGCGCAATCTTCAGTGAAGTGGAGTCTCAGTGGAAGCCTGGGGCCTCTCATTTGTGGTTACATCTAGAGACTATAAACTCTTTTATTTTTGTTGTTAAAGAAACGAAATGCTTCTGAAAATTGAGCAGCTTCAATGTAGCTTAAATCTCTCTTCAAGGAGAGATAGAGTTATTGGCTCCACCAGATGGATCCCCGCTATTCCTCTCTCTCCCCCCAAACTGTGAGGCCTATCTACCTGGAGGGCTCCCATCTCTCCTGCCTTCCGCTGCAGTTTGGTTCATGGGGGAAGGAGTAAGAGTCAGGAAGGTGAGGTCAGTATATTGATTTTCCAGCTCACTCCCTATAGAGACTCTGCCAGGGTGAGCTTGAGTCTTAGCATCTGTCTCCATCACTACTAGATGGCTCCCTCTGTCCTGCCCTGGGTGATGCCTGGACTTGGATTCTCTTCTCAGGCTTATGGGAAGTAATGGCTGCTTCCCCACCTCCTACTCACCTTCACTACCCAGGTGTGGCGCTGTCCCTGTGAGCTTTCCCATCCCTGCTGCCCCTTTGCGAATGCCCTCTAGTTTAGTTTGCTCCCCTCCAGTCACCCAGCTGTGTGTGCCATCTGTTTCCCACCAGGTCGTGGCTGGCACACAGGTGCATGCGGGTTTTTCTGTACCTTCTCAAAGACCTTCATGCCAATCATGGTACAACGTCACCATGAGGATCCTTTACAGAGAGGATGCTACCTGACTTCCCCGGGGTCCCTCGGCTGGAGTCTGTGACTCTAGGCATCAGAAGCATCTCAGTTTCTCTGTCTCACTGAGACTGACCCTGATTCCTGCCCCCAAAGGGTCTCTTAGACCTCACAGGGACTTCTTCCCTTGACAATCTTCCCCTGACAAATAGGAATAGCAATATTTATCAAGCAAAACAATCATTGGCCAAGTATACCATCGATAGTAGCAAGAGCTGATGGGGTTTGGATAAATGTCCCCTAAGACCTGTGTGTTAAAGTTTGGCTGCAGCCTGGTGCTCTTGGGAGGTGGCAGTGTTAAGAGACGGGGCTTAGTGTGATGTCTTCTGGTCCTCGGAGGTGTGCCCCTCAAGGTGACTGTGGGACTGCAGCTGCTCTTCTTCCTCTTGCCTTCGTGTCTGGGGTGTGAGGCGACATCTTAGCTCCACTGTGTGTTCCCCCTCATGATGCGCTGTCACAGGCCCAACAATGAGGCCCAAGGGTCACAGAAGGAAACCTCCAAAACTGTGAGTCAAAGCAAACATTTCCTCTTTATAAGTTGATTTATCTCAGTGTTATGGTGTGGATTCAGAATGTCCCCCCGAAAAGCTCATGTGTTGGCAATACAGAAATGTTCAGAGGTGACATCATTGAATCAGGGTTCTGACCTCATCAGAGGATAAATCCATTGATGGATTCATAATCTGAATGGACTTGCTGGTTGGTACTGCAGGCAGATGGGGCATGATCTTGAGAACTCTATCTGTCCCCGGCCCCTCTCTCTCTCATTAGTTGAGCAACTGTCCTTCTCCATACCCGGCCACCGTGATGTTTCTGCCTTGGAGCTGACTGACCATGGACTGAACCCTAAAACTTAAGCCAAATAAAACTTTCCTCCTCTACATTGGTCTTGTCTGGTATTCTGGCCACAGTGATGGAAAACTGGCCAACACACTTGGATATTTGTTACAGTAACGGAAAGCTGATTAACATAAGAGCCAACATTTATCGAGTGTTTGTTATGTGTTAGGTGCATGTATTAATCCACTTCACCAAGAGGCACTATTACTGTCTTCATTCTCTGACTGAAAAAAAGTGAAGTACAGAGCAGGGAAGTAATTTGCTGAGGTTACCAGAGTCCAAGTTCATAATCACTGTCACACTGCTCTTTAATAGACTGGTAATGGGATTCCAGAGTACTCTTTAAACTTTCTGAATTTTCACTTTAATTTATGGGTCAACCAGTCTACTTTCCTGTGTGATGAAAAGAATTCCTCTGGGAAGGGACCATTCATTTTCCATCCTTCCCTAACCTCCTCCCAACCCCCTCTATCCTTCCTAGCCTGGTACTCCCAAAATAATAGAAGTTCGATGAATGTATGGGTACCGATCTAGGCAGATACAATAATGAATTTATTTTAGTGGTGATACTGGGGATTGAACCCACATGCATTCTACCTCTGAGCTAACTAACCCCCAGTCCTTTTTAGAATTCCTATTTTGAAATAGGCTCTCGATAATTGATTTGCTGAGGGTCTCCCTAAGTTGCTGAGGCTGTCCTCGAACCTGCAATCCTCTTGTCTCAACCTTCCAAGTACTGGGATTTCAGGCATGTACCACTGTGCTTGACACAATTTTTATTGGAATCATTGTGCTACAGTGGGAATGAAATAAATTTACCATCACCATACCTAGATTCAAATCCCCTTTCTCCTGAATGCCAGCTGTGCTGGGTCGGGCAAATTATTTATCCACCTAACCTCGTGGAGCATCTGTGTTCTCACCATTAACATGGATACAATGAAGAGAGAAGGTTTGGTTCTTGGAGCCAAGGCGGGCTGTGGCAGCTGCTTCTGCCTCTTACGTGATGGAGTGCTTCACCAAAATGGGGGATACATACCTAACTCCCACCTCCCCTGGGGTGGCTGGGAGAAGGGAGAGACCATGGTTGGAAGCTAAGCTATTTCCTCTGTGCTGCTCTCACAAAGGACTTGAATGAAGGTTCCACCGAGAAGCAAGCACATTTACAAGCCCTCAGATGAGCCTGGAACTGAGTAGAGCTAGAGAGTCCACGTTCTCTCTTTGCACACGTCCTTAGGACTTGAGTGGGCAAGAAGAGAGACAGAGGTGGGAAGAGACAGGGACGTGAAGAGGTGGGGTGAGGGGCTTGGGGGAAGGGAGAGGGCTCAGCAGCGGGGCTGGGAGGAGAAAGGGGGCAAAGGGGAGAGACCCCTGCTTGGGAAGAGCCCAACGAGTATCAGCAGACAGATGGATGATGTCCAACTTCTATTCCCACAGATACTACGATGGTTTATTCCCCCTGCAACCTTTTCAGCCCTCCGTAAGGTCTTCTACATGCAAATAATATGCTAATCGTACGTGGTGGATGGGAGGCTCTGCTCAGGGCTTATAGGGTCAGGAACGGAGCAGCGGCATGACAGGCAAGAACATCTTCAGTAACTCAGAGATGCTGGAAGCCACCCTCGCTCCCCATGGAACCCCAGGGAGGTGGGCAGCACCGTGGCGGGCTGTGCCTCATACAGAGCGGCACTGGGGTCCATTCAATTTGAATCTCAAAGGGCAGGAGGCCTCTGGTGATGACTGGGGCACAGGAGATATTAATATCCGAGAGTCGTATCTAAAAACCTCATCAGTGCGTAGGCATGGGCATCAGCCATCAGAACTGGATGCCGGCCTGCACACCACGGTAGTGATGTGATGGCGCTCTGATCTGCCAGTACCTATCTCAGACCAAAGCAAAAGTGCAGTAACATATGTGAAAACTCAATATATATAGCCTGACACATGTAGGCCCTTCCTTCAAGAAGAAAAGGAACCAGGCATGGTGGTGGACATCTGTAATCCCAGTACTTGGGAGGCTGAGACAGGAGGATTGCAGGTTCAAAGCCAGCCTTAGCAAGTTACTGAGGCTCCTGGCAAACTAGTGAGACCCTGTTTCCAAATTAAAAAATAAAATAGGGCTGGAGTGTAGCTTAGAGGTAGAATGCCCCTGGGTTCAGTCCCCAGCACCACACACACACACACACACACACACACACACACACACACACACACACACGGAGAAGGAAGAGGGTAGAGTAGGGGGAAGGAGAAGGAGAAGAAGAAAAAGGTCAACAGGGTTGAGGCATTTAGGAGAGATGGACTGGGAGAGCAAAAAGGAATGTGAAAGGGGTTCAGAGTCCTGCTACCCTCATGTCTGCTAACCCTCCTATGCTAACCCAGCTACACTTTAGAGACAGAGGAAAAGGAAAGGAGGAAAGGCATTGGGGGTAGGGGACACCCTCCCTCCTTGCATACTTCTTTCTACTCCTAAGGAGAGAGAAGAGCCAATCTGGGGCTCCAGCAGGATACAGAAAGAAAAGCAACGCTCGAGTTATTACTAACTCTGAAGTTATGTCCAGAGGTAGGACCTTCATGTTTGCAAGATGTGTTTTCTCAAGAAATCCAAAACAGTTTAAGTAACAAATGAGGATGTATTGGTTCCCATGTATTAAAAGTAACAAAGGTTATGAAGTTCTCAGACTCAGTAGGAATCAAGGACTCAAGCCTGAAAGGCCTCCCCATCTCTGGGCTCCCTGGATTTGGGCTTTGCCCTTGGGCTCTGCCTGGTGACATGACGGCTGTGGGTGTCTCAGCTTATATTCCTCATGCTCATGACACTGGCCCAGCCCGGAACCAGTTACTGCGGCCAGAGGAGCTAAGTACACTGATGGACTTTGGCCTTGTCTGGTATTTATATCGTCTCTGACTTCATGTCATCTTATTCTTTCTCCTGCCTGCTCTGTCCAAGCCATACGGGTCTCCTTGCTCCTCAAACATTCCAAACAGGCTCCACTCAGGGCCTTTGCACGTGCTCTCCCCTCAGAACTCTGTGTGGCTCCCTTCCACACCACCATCAAGTCTTGGCACAAATGGCACCTTCTCAGGGAGGACCACTGGATTGAACCCCAAGTTCACACAGATACTACTACCTGTGTACACCCACCGGCTCCCTATCCCTGCCTCCTGTCTGATTTTACCCAGAGGACATTTCACCATCAGACTATAACCAAATAAATAGGTAAATAGTCTACTCACTCCACTAGAAAGTAAATTCTACGAGCCCAAAGACTCTCGCTGACCCTGTTCACTGCATCCCTGGGGCCCTAGGAAAATGCTTGACCTGTAACAAGTGCTCAATAAATTGCTGAATCGATTAATAATGAGGTTACAGGTTCCAGACCTGGGAGCTGAGTAAGGGCCCCACTCAATAGCCAGGGCAGAAGGTCCAAGACAAGCAGTGGCCTGAGGGGATGGAGGGAAGGGCAACCATCTCTCGGGAGGAGGGGGACTGGCAGCTCAGCCTCCAAAACAGACGTTCAGCTTCCCTCTCTCCAACACACACAAGCCATCCTCCCTGGCTTCCACCTCGAGTCGCAGCTGGAGGGACGGGAAGCAATATCGCCCGTTAATGTGACACCTGTGCATGCATACCCCGCTCCTCCCCAGCCCACCTGGATCCAGCCCTGGGAGCAGGGGTAGAGCTCAGAATCCTCCCCCTGCCCAGCGGGGCCCTGGAGGGGACCGGGAAGCTTCAGTCTGGTTCAATCAACCCCAATCCCTCTGTTCCCTCTCTCCTCCCTCCCACACCCTTTGTACATGGCAATCAATAGAGGCCGGGCTTTGGGCATATTATCAGAGCCCTGATTGCAACCTCTAACATTATAATCCTCCGGGTTGTGAGGCGCATTAGTACATCCCGGATAAATTAATTCAGTGTCTAAGTAAGCGCTTTGAAGCCGGGCACATCGCTTGGCTTTTGAAGCTTAAGCCCTGTTTAGATTACTTGATTAAAGTGGGTCCAGAGCTTGGGCGATCAATATATTTTGCTTAAGAGCAGTGTCGCCACAGAAGCAGATTTAATTGCATCCGTGGTGCCCCGTGTGCCAGAGAGCTCTTTAGAATATAATGAGATATTACCGAGCCAAAAAACCGAGGGTGGGAGGAACGGAGGAGGGACCGTCATTCAAGTCACCACCCCGGGAATGCAGGGGACACATATTTGCAAGATGTGTGCATAAATAATCCCTGAAAATGAGAAATCGGAAAGAAATCAAGATGGCAATCGCTGTTTGTAAAATCTTGGCGCGAACACCATGGGTGGAACATCTCCATTGTCTGGCCGTTTTGAGGATGGGTTCCTGGGTTGAGACAGGAGGAATCTATTAGGTCCTAATAAGGTGATATTTTTAAGGATTACAGGCTGGCACTTCATCAAAGTCACTGTGGTTAATGAGGGGGTTGACCTGCTGGCCCCAGAGCCATGGGAGACGTGTGACACCTCTAATACCAGGGACATCTGGAGAGTCACTGGCTGGGGACTGGACAGGGGTCCTGAATGGGCCAGAAGAGAGGAAGCAACTGTATGGCAGACCTACTGTGTGCTTGCTACTGCTCTAGAGCTTTTATGTTTTATTTCACTTAGTTGTTAAGCAGTGCTATTACACAGATGCCACGGTGCCCGTTTTACGGGTGGAGAATGATTTTCTGTCTGAAAATCGTTGCTCTGGCCTGGGAGTTGGGCAACCTGGCTTCAGTCTTTGCCCATGACGATGAAGATCATCTCAGCCCTGCAGCGCTTACCATTTATGCCGGCAGGTGATGACGCCCATTTGATTTTGGGGCAGCCACAAACGAGATGTCAGGAGAAGGAGGCCTCTGACGAGGTGTAAATACTCCATGAGTGGGTTTATTTACAAGATTTCAATCTTTAAAAGACTAAGAAACCATGACTTCAAGCCAACCCGAGGGATGGGCAGAGTCCAAAGACCACCTGGCCCTGGAGGAGAGCCCTCGACCCACCAGCGGCTGTGGTTTCCGCCATCTCGGGTGGTCTCCATCCTCAAAGATTCCTAGGGTCACGTCTCAGTTCTGAATTCTCCATATGAAGCATGGAGACTCTTGAGCCATATCCTTTCAAAAGCCTCGGGGAGCAGACGGGGCTGGGAGAGGAGGAGGGCGTGGGGCGAGAGACCACCAGAAAGCAGCGAAAGACAGCAGCCTCCCAGCATCTTCCCACGGAGGTAGTGGGGACGCCAGACACAACCTTCCTTTCACAGCTTGAGGCAGCTGATAGAGTGTGGGGGCTCCAGGAGTCTCCGTCCCCAAAGTTTTCATGTAAAATATTTTTTATTTATGTTACAACAACATGACACAACACCATATGTCCCATGAATCAGACCTAGTATAGAGTCTGCGGGTTCATCTCCCAGAGGAACTGGGAACAGGCTTCAGAAAATGCAGTGCAGGACACACACTAAACAGATAGGAGGCAGGCAAGGGACTCAGGGCGTTGGCTTTTTGATTTCTCAGGTGGGAGTAGGAAACCAAACCAGTATTTCCTGAGACCTCCTTTATTCTCATTCTGTGTTTCAAGAACATTTCATTTTGAGGAACAGTCATTCAAGTCACCACCCTGGGAATGCAGGGGACACATATTTGCAAGATGTGTGCATACATCATCCCTGAAAATGAGAAATCGGAAAAAAAATCAAGATGGCAATTTCATTTTGACCGTCAAATACCTGAATCCCCTCCGGGGTTTGGAAAACTCACCAGCTTTTTGGGTATCCGTGGGTGGAAGGTACTGTTGCTTCTCAGTCAAAAAGCTGAAATTGCCAGCTTTTCCCCAAGCCTCTCTTGCAGCTAGCATGTTGGTACACAGCATTGGTTTTACTGGTCAGATGTATCCAACCAGACTTGAATCCAGCTATGCCACTCCTGGGTATCTTCCCAAAGGAATTGACGCCAGAATACTCTAGTGATATATACACATCCATGTTTATAGCAGCACAATTTACAATTATGGAACTAACCAGGTACCCATCAAGAGATGAGTAGATGAAAAAAAATGTGGTATATACACACGATGGAATTCTGCTCAGCCATAAGGAAGAACCAAATTATGTCATTTGCCGGGAAATGGGTGGAACTAGAGAAGATTATGCTAAGTGACACCAGTCGGTCTCAGAAAGTCAAGGGCCATATGTTTTCTTCTCATATGTGGAAGCCAGAGAGAAAATAGGAAGCAAAAGGGACTTAGATAAAGGGGGAGGGGGACTAGTAGAATAGTGGACGGGGATTGGGGGAGGGAGAAAAGGAAGGAAACAGTTCACAGAACGCTGTGTCCATAGGTGAAGGTCTCAGTAGCGATCTCAATAACTTGTGTGGGGAGGGGAAGGGAGCAGAGTGGGATCCGGAGGGAGACACGCCAAGCGCTGTGTGCTTGTGTGTGTCCATCACTCTCAACCTCATTACAATGTATAATCACAATGCACCAATAAAGGTGGTTTTTTTAAGTTCCCTGGAGAAGCTCATGTCTAGACAATACAGCCAGGTTAAGAGGGGGACAGGGCTGGAGCAGGTGCATCACTGGAGGTGTGGCCTCGGCGGCTGTATCTGTCCCTGGCAGATTCTGTTCCCCTCCTATGCCACGCCCCAAAGCCCTGCCACTGAGCCTTCTGCTGCCCTGAGCCGACGGAGCATGGACTGACCTCTGAAACAGCCGAAGCTTCTGAAGTCGTGAGCCCCAAATAAACCTTTCTTCCTCTAAGTTGTGCTTGCCAGGTATTTTTATCACCACACTCTAAAAGCTGACTAAAACAATGGCGTTATGGGGGTGACAAGGGCCCGGGGTTGGGGTGCATCCAAGCTGGTGGGTTGGAGGTGTCAGCTGTTGTATGCAGGGCCGGGCAGCAGCACTAATTAAATTCATGATGCCCTCGTGATCCAATCTGCCTCCACCTCCTAATACCCTCAACTTAAAGGGCTGAAGATTTCAACCCAGGAGGATTTTTTTTAAAGATTGAATCCAGGAGCATTCTACCTGTGAGCTACCTCCCCTCCGTCCTATTTTGACTTTGAAACAGGGTCTTGCTAAGTTTTGTTTGTTTGTTTGTTTTTGTGTGGTACTGGGATTGAACTCAGGGGCATTCTACCTCTGAGCTACACCCACACACCCACAGCCCTATTTTTTATTGTTTATTTTGAAACGGGGTCTCACTAAGTTGTGGAATGCCTCACTAGATAGCTGAGGCTGGCCTCGAACCCGGATCCTCCAGTCTCAGCCTCCCAAATGCTGGGATTACAAGTGTGTGCCACCACACCTGGCTCTCTTGCTAAGTTTTTGAGGGTCTCACTAAGTTGTTGAGACTGGCCTCAAACCTGTGATCTTCCTGTCTTAGTCTCCCAAGTACTGGGATCACAGTTTGACATGAATTTTGAGGGAACACAGCATTCAGACCATAGCTCACCCCATGCAAAGCAAATACTCTCCTCCCTGTCTCAGAGAGCAGAAAGCCAGAGCTTAGAAAGAAGGGACTCTCCCAAGGATCAATTAACTTGGAAGGGCAGGGCAGGACTAGAAACCCAGATGTCTTTACATTGCATCATGGCTCCTCTCCATCCCTGCCCATGTGTGGTCCTGAAACAAGCAGTCACTTCTTGGTCCCATGGCTTGTGTCCTGGTGTTTTCCTGGAGCCCTTGGAATCTAAGTCACATGGGCTGGAAATTCCTGTGTTTGCTCAAATTGATGTGAGTTGGTGTTCGCACCACCGAGAGTTCCAACCGGTACAGAAGAATCGCCACTAATGCCATCTCTTTTTATCTCTTCCATTTGACACCCTTTTGGTGAATCATCATGATGTTCCAGGGAGCGTGTGGGGCCCTGGGGATACGGTGATGAGTTGGGTACAGTCCCTGCCTTCAGAACGCAGCCACCCCATGAGCTGGGGGTTGACAGATGCTCTTGCTTCTGTTTTCAAGACTTGAAAACCTAGACTCAGAGACTGAAGGACTTTTCTCAGGGCCATAGCGTTTTAGTGGCAGAGCCAAGGAAAGGACCCCAGCAGAGAATTTTCTACAGAGAACACGATTTCCCCATCGGAGCCCACAGCTGACGGATGAGGGAACAAGTCAATCACGAGTCTCCGGGGTCGCTTCTACCCTTGGGAATCCAATAGAGGCTGAAAGAATAAATAAGTTCCAGAAGGGCTTAGAGGAGCTCACATGAAGGGTGAAGCCAGGATGAGTTATTACAGGGCGAGTCAAAGAGGCTCACACACCTAACCTTTAGAAATTGACTTCACTGGAGGCAACCACTGTGTTCTTCGTGTAAAGCATCTCTTGCTACTCCTGTTGGAGACAGAACAAAGGGACAGGTCCAACTTTATTCTGTTCTCATTTAGTGGGTCTTGTCTTTCAAAGGTTTTGTGTCTCTGCCTCCCTCAAGAAACAGGAGCCGAGCGCCTCAGAACTTAAAATCAGGAAACAGAATCCCAGAAAGGTTAGAAAAAATGGCAGGAGAGAAAGCGATTCGCTCCTGGGGTGAGTCAAATAAGTGCTGAAATCTCCTACTTACAGCCCCTGGGGCAGTACCTATAGTTGGGATGAGAACAAAGAAAGGGGTGGTCACCACAGTCACACTGGGAACCATCGCCATGGTAACAGCACCTGACAAGCTAAGAAGAGGAAGCTGCTATGGCCGCCATTTTCTGCCTCATGATCTGAGTTGGTAGACTCTAGGTTACAGGAGAAAACTGGGGACAGATCTGCTCAAGTACCCAGGCTCAGTTCTGTCCTGAGACTCTCTGGTTTCTCCAAGTGTCACCTGACCACCTCTGTCCCTTTTCCAAACTCCTCAGGACATTGTTCTGTCAGTGGAAGACTCTTTTCTTCTCCCTCCCAGAAACCAATTGGTGACTTCTCACACTTACCTTTTCCCAGAGTATCTGTACGGGATGTCACCTCAGGTGTCATTTATTTCACACACACACACACACACACACACACACACACACACACACCCCGCCGCCACTTTTCACCTGGCATGTCACATGACTTGTCAAGGTCCTATGTCTTGTCTGTGGAGAACTGTGACTAGAACCCAGCTTCCTGGTCTCCACTACACTGTGATACGGACAATTTGAGACCTACGTGCCTCCCTATGTTCTCACCTCCAGTAAATTCCCATCTGCAGAGTTTATCCTCTCCTCCTCCTTCCTCTCCCACCAGAGAGAAGAGAAGAGAAGCCAGGGCCAAAGACCTCCCCCTCCCACACACATCCCTCAAGCCCTTGCCAGGGAGTGTCATGGCAATGTTTATTTTGGAAAAGAAGTCAGCTAAAGAAAGATGTCTTAGACAACAGCCCTGAATTACATCTTCAGAATCTCAAAAAGAACTAATTTTGGAGAGATTAGAAAGGCAACAATTGGATATTTAGGTTATAATTTCTTAGAATCAGCTTTAAGGCATTTCAAGGTTTTAGAACTCTCCCTCTATTCTGAGCCTTTTCATAGAACAACTGTTTTCATTTCTCCTATCCACTTTTCATTACCCATAGAAGACCCTGAAGCAGACTGATCTGTCAACCGCATTGCCCAACAGGTCTCGCTCTTCTCTCCATGTGGGGACTCTAAGAACTCATGCAACACAGTCAGATGCACCTCCCCGGGCCCCTTTCTAACGAGGAACCCCTCCCTCATTTGCCCTCTGTGACAACATTTGTCTGATCTGTAAATCAGAGCCAGGGACCTGTGGTTCTCAACATGACTACACATTCAAATCACCTGGACATTAGTATTATTATTTTTTAACTTCCTAGGAGATTCCCATGAGCAGCTGAGGCTAAGCCCGCTACTCTAGGGTTTAGAAATGGTCCCACCAATTCTCGGTTAGCAGGTGATAAGGAGGGATTAGTAGCCAATGTTCACTTATTAGAAACCCCCATCTGCTACCCACGAGCTTTGCAATGCCTTTGCCTACAGTAAGAAAAATGTTTGCAGCCGGGCGTGGTGGCGCACGCTTGTAATCCCAGCATTCGGGAGGCTGAGACCGGAGGATCCGGGTTCGCGGCCAGCCTCAGCTACCTAGTGAGGCACTCCGCAACTTAGTGAGACTCGGTTTCAAAATAAAGAATAAAAAAGAGGGCTGGGGGTATAGCTCGGAGGTAGAATGCCCCTGAGTTCAATCCCCAGTACCGCAAAAAAAAAAAAAAAAAAAAAAAAAAAAAAAAAGAAAAATGTTTGCAAATGTAAATTGTTATGTGGGAAGATCACTATGTGGCATATAATGTTTATTCATTTTTATTATATTTTATCTTTATAAAATATTAAATACATTTGTGTTGCATAAAGTATAATACATTATAAAATAAATATATGCATATTTTAAACAATGATATTTCATCTTACTTATGACATGCACACCTATAAATAAGCCCACATATGTAAACTAGCGAGGCAGTGGACAGGGCTGAGCCAAAGGAAAGGGTAACGCTGTAACACGAATGCCTCTTGGAGCAGAGGGTCTGAAGGGCTGGGGCAGTGGGTGGAAAATTCCAAAGGGCAGAGAGGCTGTGGTCTCTACACCTCAGTGAATTCAGCACCTGGAGAGAGAGTGGAGCTCCACTCAGGGCTCAGGCAGAGTAAATCCTTAGCCATTCTGATCCAGGGGACCGAAACAGAAAGACCCAGGCTCATCACCACCCTCCCTAGAGAGGCTGAAAGAAAAGAAGTTTCTGAAGTCCAACATCCCTACAGTTCTCTGCCTACCCAATAATCTACTAATCTACTTTTTTTTGTGTGTGGTACTGGGGAATTGAACCCAGGGGCATTGGGAGCTACACCCCCAGCCTTATTGTTTATCCTTTATTTTGAAACAAGGTCTCACTAAGTTGTGGAGGGTCTCACTAAGTAGCTGGGGCTGGCCACAAACCTGTGATCCTCCTGTCTCAGCCTCCCAAGTACTGGGATTACAAGCATGCACCACCACGCCCGGCTCTAATAATCTACTTCTTAAATTTTTTTTTTATTGAAGGGAAATGCATATAACATGAAACAAACCATTTTAAAGTGAACGTTTCGGTGACATCTCACATACTTGCAATGTTAGCGCAATCACCACTGCTATCTAGTTTCAAAACATTTTCATGGCCCCAAAGAAAGCTCTCTTCCATTAAGCAGTCGCTCCTTGCTTTAGTCAGCTTTCCATTGCTGGAACAAAAGGCTTGAGACAATCAACCTATAAGGAGGAAAGGTTTATTTTGGCTCACAGCTTCGGAGGTTTCAATCCATGGTCGCGGGGTCTGTTGCATCGGGCCCATGGCAGCACAAAGGTGGTGGGAGGTCACAGCGGAGGAAGCCTGTTCATCTCACAGCTGAGAAGCAGAGGGGGGGGGGGAGGGAGAGGAGAGGAGAGGAGAGGAGAAGGGAGAGAGAGATGGGAAGGGGTCAGGACCCCAGTATCTCCTTCGGGTGCACACCCCCGCAGTCTAACTCCCTTCCTCTAGGCCTCACCTACTAAAGGTTCCACCACCACCCAGTGGCACCACAGGCTGGTAACTAGCCTGTAGCACCTGGGCCTTCAGGGGACATTTAAGATCCAAGCCAGAAACTCCCCCCACTCCTCCCTCCCCCAGCTTGCGGCACCTGCCAATCTACTTTCTGTCTCAGTGGACTCTTCTGTTTTTGGACATAGGAGTGGAATCATATGAGCGACCACTTGTGTCTGGCTTCTTTCTCTTAGCATGCTTGTAAGGTCCATCCATGTCAAAGCATGAACAATAAATACTTCATTCTCTTTGTGGCTGAATAATACTTCATTGCATGTATATTTCACAATTTGCTTATCTATTTGACTATTGATAGATGCTTGAGTTGTTTCCACCTTCTGATTGTTGTGAATAGTGCTGCTATGAGCGTGCATGCGTGTGTGTATTATGTTTCTATATATATACTTTATCTTTATAAAATATTTAAATATATTTATATATCATTATATAAGTGTACATTCATTTAAGTATCAGTTTTCAATTATTTCAGGCATTTATTTAGGAGTGGAATTGCTAGACCATATGGTAATTTTGTGTTAGGAAACACAAAACTGTTTTTCTAATCTACATTTTTCTCGGGGGAGGAGAGGAGTGGTGCTGGCGATTGAACCCAGGGACATTCTACCTCCGAGCTACACATCAGTCCCTTTAATTTTTTTATTTTGAAATAAGGTCTCACTAAGTTGCTGAGGCTGGTCTTGAACCTGTGATGCTCCTATCTCAGTACTGGGATTATAGGTGTGCATCACCGCACTGGCTCCTAATCTGCTTCTACAGAAGAAGAAAAAGGAGGAGGAGGAGGAGGAGAAAAGGAAGGAAGGGAAGGAGGAAGGGAGGGAGGGAGGAAGGGAGGAAAGAAAGAAGGAAGGAAGGAAGGAAGGAAGGAAGGAAGGAAGGAAGGAAGGAATCCCCAAAAGCTCAAAGAGGTTACTCAGCTCATGTGGGAGCCAAGATTAGAACCCTTGGCATCTTGTCTTTTCTTCCTGCCCTGTACAAACCCTGCTATTGAAATCATTAGCATGATGCTCTGTCCTGGAGTTTGCATTGTTAAGTGAGGCTCCTGCGTGCCCCCCCAAATCATAACCTGCATGGAACTATTGCCTCAAAAGAAACAGGAGATTAGACGAAGTTCTACTGACTTTGGCAATCCATCGGAAAATTTCCTTTGATTTCCAAGTCCCATGCATCTGCACATGTAACTACCTACTTACATAATTAAGTGTGCAGAGGAAGGCTGAGGAAAATGTATGTAGCTGGAAGTTCTGGTACAACCTATGTTTGGATGCTACAGACCCAAAGATGGACTATGGTTACGCAGTCAGTCTGGAGGGAAACACAGACTTATTCAACATTCGACAAATAATTACCGAGTACATATTAGCTCATTTAATGCTTACAGCAATCCTAGGAGGTACGTAGCACCAGTACTATCGTCACTTAATAGATGGAGAAACTGAGGCAGAGATTTATTAATCTATCCAAGATCACACGGATGGTGCGGAGGAGAAGCTAGGGTTGGTGGGAGGGGACCTTATAGTACTTCACTTGAACAGAACACTTTTTTTTTTTTTTGCGGTACTGGGGGTTCTACCTCCAAGCTATACGCCCCCAGCCCTATTTTTTATTCCTTATTTTGAAACCGGGTCTCACTAAGTTGCGGAGCGCCTCACTTAGGTAGCTGAGGCTGGCCGCGAACCCGGATCCTCCAGTCTCAGCCTCCCGAATGCTGGGATTACAAGCATGCGCCACCACGCCCGGCTGCCTGAACAGAACACTTTCATGTAACTGGGTGAGTGACAGCTTGGCTTCCAAGGTGACACTTTGAGGGGAGGAGGACAAAGGGGCTCAAGGTTGAAGAGACCTTTGAGAATATCTGTACCTCTTTCCCACTTGGGCTCCAAGTCCCCATTTCTGAGGTCTGAAGTCAGGAATGTCTGCCTTCTGTTGATTGGAAAGTAGGACTCTGCAAGGGAGGCATCTTGGGACCTAAACATTGCCAAAGCACCGAAGTATTTAGGGTAGCAGGTCCAAAGCCAACCTGCCAGGGAAGCTCTGCATTTGCCAGGTCCCTTCCACGGCACCTGCTGAGAGGCAGCTGTCCCTGCGTATCCCACGCTCCTGGTCCTGGGAGGGTGGCTAACCCAATGCCAGCGACTGCGCAGTGAAAGAATCCTGCTGCCGCCAATGCACCAGTCCCGCTCCTGACCATGCGCGCTAGTCTATGCAAGAGCCCAGCAAGGAGGCGGCTGCTCATCCCAGTGAGCGACCAGCGATCTCCTCGCCAGCCCCGGCTCACACGCAGGCGAGTGGGGGAAGCAGAACTGGGCCTTATGCAAGGATGGGCTGCGCCAGCCCAAAACTCAGGTGGTACCACTGCCGCCACTCCCGTCTCTGCACAGAGACCTTTCTTTCCAGGGCACTGGGGCCCAGCAGCCCAGTCTTCTTTTTTGGCAGGTGGGTGTTAAAAACCCTTATCTGTCACCAGGCTGAGCCTCAGGCTTTAGACTCTCGAGAATCTTTTAGTGAGAGGTAGTTTTGAGCCCGGCATGTTGCACACATGCCTGGAACCCCAGTATGTGGGAGGCTGAGACAGGAGGATTGCAGGTTCAAAGCCAGCTCCAGCAAATTAACGAGACAGTTTCCAAATAAAAAATAAAATAGGGCTAGGGTGTAGCTTGGAGGTAAAAGTTAGCAACTTAGCAAGACACTGTTTCCAAATAACAAAAAAAAAAAAAAAAAAAATTAGGGCTGGGCATGTAGCTTGGAGGTAGAATGTTCCTGAGTTCAATCCCAAGCACTGCAGAGAGAGAGAGAGAGAGAGAGAGAGAGAGAGAGAGAGAGAGAGAGAAAGTTCAGGATTCCCTACTCTATCACCCCCAAGAGTGGAGGCTCCTGGGGGTGGAGGGAAAGATCAAATTCTATTTACCTTTTTATTTCCTAGAGCAAATATTTACCAAATTTAATTTGGTTATCAAATTGAATCTTGATAATCTTTAAAAAGAGAGGTATTTAGAAAGGAGAAATGAAATATGGAGAAGCAAGATGAATGGAGACACATAAAGTAATTTAGGATTGGGAAGGGATATTAGATCTGCCTGGTCCAGGCATGACATATGACTGGACAAACCTGGAGGACTTCTGTTCCTATTCCCATGACAGACATTAGTAGTCGATTGCCACATTTCTTCCTGGGGCAGTATTGCCTGCTAGTCAGTATTAGAAGTGTGTGTGTGTGTGTGTGTGTGTGTGTGTGTGTGTGTGTTACTGGGGATTGAAATTGAACCCAGAAACAATCTACCTCAAAGCTACACCCCCATCCCTTTTTATTTGATTTTTGTTTTGTTTTGAAACAGCGTCTCACTAGGTTGTTAAGGACCTCGCTAAATTGCAGAGACTGGCTTCAAACCTGTGATTCTCCTATCTTAGCCTCCTAAGTACTGGGATTACAGGTGTGTGCCACCATGCCTGGTTCATAGGAGTTTTTTTCAACCACTTGATTCAGATCTGAATTAACCTTCCAAAATATCCTCAATATGGCGCCCCACTCTAATAGAGTTGACTCCTAGTCCCACTCCTAATTTTTTACTTAAAGATGAAGAAACTGAGTATTGTAACACACACCTATAATATCAGAACTTGAGACGCTGAGACAGGAGGATGGCAGGTTCAAGGCCAGCCTCAGCAATTTAGTGAAACCTTCAGCAGTTTGGTGAGACTGTTTCAAAATAAGAATTAAAATAGGTCCGGGGGTGTAGCTCAGAGGTAGAACGCCCCTGGGTTCAATCCCTAGTACCAGTAAATAAATACAAAATGTAAAAAGATGAGGAGAGTGATGCCCAGGGTTTGCTTCAGATGGTTAGTATCTGGCCCCAGTACATGGAACTTGAGATGACAAAGTCCATGATTTCCCACACTGGTTTCCAAGCCTAAAGGCTCGTGTAATGAGAAAGTGGGAAGAAGAAACGAACAATAGCAGCTGCTAAACTGTTGTTTAGAATGTCAGTATAACTCATATTTGCTTAGAAAAAAAGTCACAACCATCTATATGAAACACCATATCATAAATTTCGAGTATACCCAATAAAATTATTTTAAAAGAAAAAAAATCACATTTTTTGTTCAGTGGTAGAATGTTTTCAAAAGCAATGGGTGATCACTGTGGAAAATTTGGATATGTCTGAAATGACAATGTAAACCTTCTGTAATCCCACTTCCCATGAAGAACCAGCACTAAATTTTGGTTTACAAGTTTTGTATCTTTGGGGGGCGGGGTGGAGCAGGTGTGTATGAGTGTATGAACATAATCACATACATATTCTAACAAAATGGGGGTGTATGTGTACGTACCTACACACACACACACACACACACACACACACACACACACGTATACCTTTTGTTACTTAAATGTTTTGGCTGTGTCCAGCATTGCTGTTGTTTATGCAGTGACCCAGTGAGATGGACGGTAGAGGTGCACCTTCAAGCGTCAGGGGGTGAGGAGACACGTGCTCCAGTTCCCTTCCTAGGGCCAATGAATCACAGTTAGTCAGAGTTACATCCTCACATACTAGCATTATAGTCCATTAGCCAAAGACATTTTAAAACACAGTCATCATTTGATATCCATGAGAGATTGGGTCCAGGACCTCCCTAGATACCAAAATCCATGGATGGTCAAGTCCCTTATATGCAATGGCATAGTATCTGCGTAGAACCTACACATCCGTCTTGTATGCTTTAAATCATCTCTAGATTACTTATAATGTTGTTTTGTGTGTGTCGAGCTGGGGATTGAACCTAGGGGAATTCTATTTCTAAGCTACATCCCCAGCCCTTTTAATTTGGTATCTGGAAACAGGGTCTCATTAAGTTGGTAAGAGCCTCACTGAGTTGCTGAGGCTGGCTTCCAACCTGTGATCCTCCTGTCTCAGCCTCCCAAATACTGGGATTATAGGCACATGCCACCACAAGAGGCATACTTATAATATCTTATATAATATAAATGTTATGTAAATAGTTGAATTCTTTGGGAAATAATGACAAGGAAGCAGTTTATGCATGTTCAGGATGGCTGCAATCTTATTTATTTTTTAATTTATTTATTTTAAAATATTTTTCAAGTGTGGTTAGTTGAATCAGGAAATGCAGAGTCCAGGGATGTGGAGGGCTGACTGTATTAGCATACCCAGTATCAGGGTATGGGTGGGAAAATCACATGCCCCCAGGGAAAATCAATGCTCTTTAATTTGGCTAGAAGAAGTGCACACTAGTACAACCCTTGGAAGGGATGTTTATCAATATTTATAAAAAATCTTGACATTACACATTTCCTTTGCTTTAGCAAATCTATTTAGGGAAATTGTTTTAAGGAAACAATTTTAGGGGGGATACAACAAATATGTACACAGATGCATTCATTATGATAGCAAAATTTAAAAATCATTTAAATACCCAAAAATGTGATGGAAAACAACACAACCGTTAAAATATATTAAAAAGAATACCTAAAGGTATATGTTTATAACTTATTGCAAAGTAGCAACGTGTAGATTACAAAGTAGTGTGACCAGGGCAATCCTATAATCATATATATGTCACTGTACCTGGGTCAGTGCATTTACATGTATGTGGGTCTGTGTCACAGAGTGTTTGTGTGGGGATCAGGCTGGAGATCCATATCTCAAATGAGCAGCTTCCCCATGAACAGCAGAGTGAGATTTTTGGATGAGTGTTTTTCTTTGGGTCCGTCTGTATTTATCATCTTTTTTTTTAAAATCAATGAATATGTATTACTTTAGTAATTTGAAATTTTAAAAAAGTGTTTTTAAAAAGCACCAACCCATTTGCCACCTGACAGATGGGAAACTGCTCAAGCACAAAGAAAAACAATTGCATCAAAGTTTTAAAATTAAAGTTAATATTGTTTAAAAAATCAGATTTGAATCCAAAAAGTGAGCTATGAACAAGTTAATCAAGGCGTCCCTGTGATTTTAAAACTTGAGCGTAGTTTTAAGTAGATACCACTAAATGCAACTCATTGTTTGCCAAAATGAATGCTTAAAAAAAAAAAACAAACTCTATTCCAATTCACATTGTTTTAAAGAGACACCTTAGCTTCCGATCAATTGGGGGCTCTTCTCTGTGGGTTAGGCAGGCCCCACCCGGTTTTCTGTAACAGGTCACCAATGGACAATTGTTTATACAACTTGTAAAATGTCTAATAAAGTGCGATTAACTGAAAATCTTAACTAATCAGGCATATTTGGCTTTGCTTTTTCAGGAGGAAGATCAAGGGAAAATAAAATATGAGGTGCTTAAAAGACAGCAAAAAAACCAAAAACCTAAAGCTCCACTACGTGCCTGTGCTCTGTGCCTGTTCCACTTTGAGCTGGTTCTTAAAAGCCAAGCAGAAAGAAACTCCAGAACACACGTAGAGGAAAACAACATGGCCTGTGATCTCAGCACCTTCAGTCAGCTACCACTTATGATTTCTTGTGCACATGCTACCTGTCTTTAATACACACACACAAAGCACATGTACGTTGTTAGGGTTGGGTTGTGGAATGATCCCCAGGAAAGCTTATGTGTTGGCAACACAACAATGCTCAGAGGTGAAATCATTGAGCCGTCGGGGCTCTGACCTGACTAGTGGATGAATCCATTTGCTAGATCAATAATTCGAGTGGATTTATTGGGTGGTAACTATAGGCAGGTGAAGTGTGGCTGGAGGTAGTAGGTCACTGGGAGTGTGGCCTTGGGAACTGTATCTGTCCCTGGCCTCGTCCCCTCTCTCTGCTTCCTGGCTGCCATGAGTTGAGCAGCTCTCCTCTGCCACGCCCTGCTGCCATGATGGTTCTGCCTTAAAGTTGGCCAACCATGGACAGCACCTCTGAAACCATCAGCCAAATAAACTATTCCTCCCCTGAGTTGTTCTTGCAGAGTATTTTGATCACAGTGTTGAAAACGCCTGTACACACACACACACACACACACACACACACACACACACACACACACTGGATAATAGGGTGACTTCTAGGGATGTTCCCTTCTACGTGGAAGTTTGGAACTAGAGAAATAATCTTTAAAATGTGCTGAAATACATAGTTTCTGGAGACAGAAACATCATGTCTCCTCAGAAGCAGACTTCCTTTTTTTTTTTTTTTTTTAAGTCTCAATCTTAGTTACACAAATGTAAAAGACCTACCTACAATATTGAAAGAAAATGGCAGAGTCATCATGAATATCATGAATATGACCTCGGCTGTTGAATCTGTTGCAGTGACGTGGTTACTAATGGAAACAGGGCTGTTCTTTGCCCTGACGGTATCCTTCATGAGTTGGAGAAACAGTTTTTATCCAAACACAAATTTGGGTTGGGCTGTTGGCGTTCCTTATGTTGTGTTATTTACAGCGATATATCTGGTGTCAAGAACTGGGGCTGACAACTGCTGCTTTTGCTTTTCTTAGGTCAGAGATGTTCGACCCAACCTGGGTGCTTTTATGCACGTGCTGTGGGTGGGTGGGGAGATCTCTGGAAGGGGAGCGTTCCTCCTGAAGGAAATAGAATCTTCCCTCTTTCGCTCATCCTGGGTGGGTGTGAGGGTCAGCTCTTGGATCAAGGAAAGGTGGTCTGGTCTCATTAGGGCTGGAGGAGGGCTGGGCTGGTCCCTGCTGTGAGGGACTGGGGACACTCCCTGCCCCCCCCCCCCCCCCCCCCCCCGCTGGGTTCCAAGCACAGAGCCTGAGACAGTGTGGATTTGGGCCTGTGAATCCCAAAGAGATGTAACGTCCTTAGTTACAAAGTCATTCACTGCGCATGACTCTGGATTTTTTGTGCAAGTATACCCTTAAGCATTCAGCAAAAAAATTTCTAAACATCTGATCAGGGTTTTAGGTGAGTGTAGGGACGCTAAGGAGCAGGTGACCTGGCAGACAGTTGTTCCCCAAGACAGCTAGGCATGACCCACAGGGCTGCAGATCTGCACTGCAGCTCAGCAAGGGCTGCTGGAGGAAGCCACCGCGAGCAGGTGGGATTTGTGAGACAGCTGAGCCTGCCCGAGCGCTTCCCAGAATGACCTTGGATGGGAACTGAAGGAAAGATGAATTTCCTGTGATCTTGGAGGTGGGGCGTCTAAAGTCATTGTAATCTGGATATCAAAGAAAACGTGAACTTATTTCGTGCTCCAGCTGGGAAGTGGGTGGCATGCACTGATATTATGCATATGCCTATTTTTAAAAAAGAAGAGAGGGCATACGATATTGTGTTTTGTAACCTGATCGTTTCACTAAGAATATATTGCGAAAGGTAGGCACAGTGGCACATGACTATACTCCCAGCAATTCTAGAGGCTGAGACAGGAGGATCACGAGTTCAGGGCCAGCCTGGGAAACTTAGTGAGACCCTTTCTAAAAACAAAAATAAAGAGGAATGGGGATGTGGCTTCATGATATAGTGGCCCTGGTTCAATCTTTAGTACCATTAAAAATATATAAATATTATGGGAAATGTTCCATAGCATTACTACTCTTAAGCAAGATCGTTTTAAATGAGTGTCTGTATTCTAATGCGTGTATATACCTCAGCTTACGTGACCAGTTCATTTCCAGTTATTGTTATTGTAAGTGATGCTGTGATGAATAGCTTCACTGCTCAGTCTTTTTATTTATGTGCATGACCATCTATTTAGACTAAAATCCTAAAAGCAAAATTCCTAGATCAAAAGACATGTACTGCCGGGCATGGTGCTCCTCCTGTCTCAACTTCCCAAGTCCTGGGATTACAGGCATGTGTAACCCACACCCAGTTAGTTTGAGACTTTTTTTTTTTTTTTTTTTTTTGCGGTACTGGAAATTGAACTCAGGGGCATTCTACCTCCGAGCTACACCCCCAGCCCTATTTTTTTTATTCTTTATTTTGAAACCAAGTCTCACTAAGTTGCAGAGTGCCTCACTAGGTAGCTGAGGCTGGCCGCGAACCCGGATCCTCCGGTCTCAGCCTCCCCAATGCTGGGATTACAAGCGTGCGCCACCACGCCCGGCTAGTTTGAGACTTTTGATGGCAAAATAGAAAAGGCTTTCCCTGGCGGTTGTGTTCATGTACCTGCTTGCAAGTAATCAGAAGGTGCGTTCTCCATGGATAATTTAAAACAAGTGTGAAACCTACTAAACTTGGTCTGTTTTTTATTAGCACCACATGTCAGTGTCACTAAATACTGTTTGGGATAAAGACTCCTCAAAACAAAGTGTTTTGAGCCAGGCGTGGTGATGCACGCTTGTAATCCCAGCATTTGGGAGGCTGAGACTGGAGGATCCAGGTTCTCAGCCAGCCTCAGCTACCTAGTGAGGCCCTCTGCAACTTAGTGAGACCCTGTTTCAAAATAAAGAATAAAAAATAGGGCTGGGGCTGTAGCACAGAGGTTGAATGCCCCTGTACTGCAAAAATTAGAAATTTGAAATAAATAATGGCGGCATGATGATTGCAACAGCAAAGAGACAGAAACTGAGTGACTTCATTCCGTGTGACCACTTGGCTTTTTAAAAATTTACAACCAAATTTAAAATGAGACATTTTAAAAATGGTGAGGCATTCGTGGCTTCATTCTGAAAGTGCAGAATTTCAGCTCACACCTGAACTACTTAATTATTCACTAACTTTAAAAATGCAACCTTTAAGATTAAATTTGAGCCGGGCATGGTGGCTCGCGCTTGTAATCCCAGCATTTGGGAGGCTGAAACTGGAGGATCCGGGTTCGAGGCCAGCTGCTTAGTGAGGCCCTCCACAACTTAGTGAGACCCTGTTTCAAAATAAAGAATAAAAAAATAGGGCTAGGGTGGTAGCTCGGAGGTAGAATGCCCCCAGGTTCCATCCCCAGTACCGCAAAAAAAAAAGAAAAAAAAAAAAAAGATTAAATTTGTTCTTTTAAAATTATTGATTGTTTAAAAATCTAAAGAAATAGTCAAGAAAATAAAACGTTACTGAACAATTGTTGATTATGTCAGTGCTATGGGCTGAGTGTTCGTATCTCCCTAAAATCCCAACGTGGAACTCCTGTTTCCCAGGGCGATGGTATAGGAGGAGGGGCCTCCAGGAGGCCACTAGTCATGAGGGCGGTGTGTCCTTTATAAAACCAGGCCCCAGAGAGCTCCCTGCCCCGCCGCCACAGCAAGAAGGCCTCATCTAAGAACCGGAGAAGGGCCCTCACCAGACACCAAACCTGCAGCTCCTTCAGCTCAGACTTCCCAGCTTCTAGAACTGTGAGAAATACAGGTCTTTTGCTTGTAGCTAGCTGGCTATGGTACTGGGCTGTAGCACTCTGAACAGACTAAAACAATCAAAGCAGAAACAAAGGTACTAAGTTCAATCTGTTAAGTAAATAGAAAAATTTTAAAAAATGTTCAATATATGTTTTTTTCCCTTTTGTGTGTTTGCTGAAATGGTTGTTTTTTGTTTGTTTGATTTTTAAAAGATGTTACTTGGGGAACCAGGTGTGGTGGCGCATGCCTGTAATCCCAGTACTTGGGAGGGTGAGACAGGAGGATCCGGGTTCGAGGACAGCCTCAGCAAGTAGACGCTCAGCAACCTGGCGAGACCCTGTTTCGGAAATAAGAAGGGCTGGGGGCATAGCTCAGGGGTAGAATGCCCTTGGGTTTGATCCTCAGTACCACAGAGAAAGAAGGAAGGAAGAAAGGAAGGAAGGGAGAGAGGGAGGCAGGCAGGCCTAGATGCTACAAACTGTGACTGTTTGAGGATAAAGGGGCAGCCATGGGGTGGAACTCCACGTTCGAGAGCGTGTAGGGTTCCATTTCTGCCCTGGTCTGGTTGTGGTTGAGTGCCAGGGCTCCACTGCAATTGGAGGTTTTATCCCGCTCTTGGGAGGTGGTAACATCTCTGGGAGGCCCTTGGGTCATTGGGGAGTGACCTCAGGAGGTCGTTCCTGTGGGACTCCTCCATACACCCCCAGAGAGGCTTACTGTAAAAACTTGAGTTTGCCCCCCAGCCTCTCTACACCCTGAGATGTGATCACTCTTCCCGACATGGGTTCTGGCTATCGCCAGCTGCCGTTTGTCATGACATCTTCACCAGAACTGAGCTGATGCAGGAGAACTGTGGGTGAAAGCAACCTTTCCTCTTTACTCAGTTAGCTGCCCCCAGACACTTCATTATAGTGGCGAAGAGGGGACTAATACAATGTCCCAGACATAGGAGGGAATCAAAGCAGCACCGTCCAGGGCCCGATGGCTCCTCACACAGTGGGAGGGGCTTCCTGCCTCAGCAACAAGCCGTCTGACAGGAGAATGGGGAGAATGAGAAGGAAGGAGAGGTACGTGGCCTCTGCACTGCCCCGATTTGACGGCAGGGGTTGAGAGTAACCGGCTCTTGGGCTTGACACTCCTGTCTGAAAAAGAGCATCTATGAAATGTTCTGAGCTTGATAGGTTACTCGTGTGAACTAGCAAATGAAAACCCACTTGTGGTGCTTAAAGTGCATTTGACACAAACTGGAATCATACAAAGGAATGTGCTTCTAGGGCTTTCTTGTGAAAGGCAGGGAGGAAATGACCCACAGCCTTTGCCAAATACATTAAAAAGCTCCGAGATGAGAGTCTTGTTTTTGTTCGCATACAGAAAAGGGACCCTTCTTGAAGCCCAAGCTCCCTTCTGTGCTGGATCCGTGGCTGCTAGCGTGCTGGTTTGGAGCTGGTAAGAAGTTAAACAGGGATTTCACAGATTTGTAATTGTAATTTAAGATAAGTCAGTCATGCAAATGCAGCTGACATTTAACTGCAAGTGGCTGAGAACCCGAGTGCACTGTGGGCCCGTGCAGCACTTTGAGGACGCAGCCCGGACCTGTCCTGGCTTACAGGTGGGGGAGACTCTGCCACTCAGGTAGAGATTTGATCTCAAGCTGAGTGTTCCTCTGGTATATGGATAAAGAGCCTTCTGCAGCCCTGGCTGGAAGATGGCTTTTCTAAGAGTTCTTCTCCAGGCCAAAGAGCAACATTCCAGCGGAGAAACTTGCAGGCAGGTGAAGGCTTCTCTCTCAGTGAAGGTTACGAGCTGGGCTACTAAGTCCTGACTATACACCACCAAATATCTCAACTTTGGGGCAAATTACAATTTAAGCTTCATGTTCTTTCATGTTCCTTGTCTGTGAAGTGGGTGCAATGGTAGCATCACATCGTAAGTGCTTAATAAGTTAGAAGAAAAACATTTTTTAACTTAAAACTAAAATAGAGAAATATACTTAATGCCACTGAACTGTATAGTGAAAAGGGTGAAAAGGGCAAATTATATATGTTACTACCGTTGAATATATGGTTGCATACATACATAACACACACACATTTTTTTTTTTGTGGCATACAGAAAAGGGACTGATTCTTTGAAGCCCAACTGTGCTCCCCACATATATATATATGTATGTGTGTGTGTGTGTATGTGTGTGTGTGCTGGGGATTGACCCCAGAGGCACTTTACCTCTGATCTATACTCCCAGCTTTATTTTATTTCTTATTTTGAAACAGGGTCTCGCTAAGTTGTTGAGGGCCTCCCTAAATTGCGGTGTCTGTCCTCAAGCCTGTGATCCTTTTGTTTCAGCCTCCCAAGTACTGAGAGGCGTGCACCACCACACCCGGCTGGCTCATAGAATGTTAATGAAAAAACTTATGGTGACTTATAATTTCAGCCATGATGTAGTAACAGGGACTGAGTTTAATCTTCTGACTTAAGCAACTAAAAAACTGGGCAAAACACAGGAAGTTTAGTAATAGATTACAGGTAGTACAGAAATAATCTCTGAGAGAAGGAAAACAAGTAAGGGGAAAGAATTTCCATACTCAAACAAGGCCTGATGGTCTTCCTGCGTTGAGTTGAGGATTTGAGGAGGCCAAGGCAGCTAGAAGGCAGTTATCTGAGAGAAGAGAGCTTCATAGAGAGGAGAGGATTATGAAGAGAGAAACTCTGAGGATCTGCAGAAGGCTTTCCTGGACTGAGTACTGACCAGTGCATGCCTGTGAAGAAACTACCCGAGACTGGAGAAACGAACCAACAAGAAGGCTCAGGCCGCACAAGTCCTGTGGCTCACTCAGGGCTAGGAATAATCTGTGCTTCCTCCAGCCAAAATAGAAAAATATGGTAAAGCATGACATAGATTGAGGTCTCAGAAAGGTATTGTCTCTGTAGTAGGGTAAAAATAGCCCTAGACTAAATTCTGCTCTGATGCCACCTAATAAAGTTAAAAGCAAGCCTCAGAGGCATTAAGGTAATTTAACTCCCTCCCAGGGCAAAGTTAAAGAATATTTAAAAGGATACAAAAATATCCAATATTCCATAACTTAGCATCTGGTATCCAATTAAAAAAAAATGCCAGGAGTGCAAAGAAGCAGAAAAATACAACCTAAATGAGAAGAAAAATCAGTCAATAGAAACAGATGCAGATATGACACAGATGATATAATTAGTAGACAAGGATATTAAGCGAGTTATTATAACTGTGTTCCATATGCTTGAGAAGGTAATGGAAAGCATGAGGCACAGAATGGGGGGGGGCAAACAGAACTACTGGAGATGAGAAGTACAATGTTGGCAGTAAAAAATATGCCAGGTGGGATCAACAATAGATTCAACATTGCAGAATAAAATATTAATAAACTTAAAGGCTTAGCAATTGAAACTATTCAAAATTAAAAAGAGAAAAATGAGTTTCAAAAACAAGCAAAGTATCAATGAGCTGTGAAACAACTTTAAGCAGCTTAATGCACATGTAATCAGAATCCCTGAATGAGAATAGGATGAAATAGAGAAAACATTTGAAGAAGCAATGGCCAAAATTTTTCTAAATTTGGAGAAAACTATAAACTCACCGATTCAAGAATTTTAATGAATCCCAGGCATTAAACAGGAAGAAAATGACCCCAAGCTCATAAAAAGTTGAATTGCCTAAAACCAGTGATAAAGAGAAAACCAGTCAGAGGAAGAAACAAAGTACACTTTATGTATGGAGGAGCAAATGTAAGAATGACTACAGATTTCTCACCAGAAGTAATGTAAGGCAGAAAACATTGAGACATGTTTTAAAATACTATAAAAGAAATGGGGATGGGGGGGAAGGCTGTTAACCTAGAATTCTATACCTAACAAAAATATCTTCCCAGCCGCGCACGCTTGTAATCCCAGCATTCGGGAGGCTGAGACCAGAGGATCCGGGTTCGCGGCCAGCCTCAGCTACCTAGTGAGGCACTCTGCAACTTGGTGAGACTCGGTTTCAAAATAAAGAATAAAAAATAGGGCTGGGGGTGTAGCTCGGAGGTAGAATGCCCCTGAGTTCAATCCCCAGTACCGCAAAAAAAAAAAAAAAAAAAAATCTTCCCAAACCAAAATCTGACAGCTGAATAAATTCATCTCCAGCAGACCAGCAGACCAGCACTATAGGAAATCTTAAAGGTAGTCCTTTGGGCAGGAGAAAAAATATATTAGATGGAAATAAAAAAGAATGAAGAGCACTAGAAATGGTGCTAGAATGATGTGAGAAGTATAATGGACTTTCTCCCTTAGTTTTATTTTATTTTATTTTTTTATATTTTGAAGCAGGGTCTCACTAAGTTGTGGAGGGCCTCACTAGTTGCTGAGGCTGTCCAGGAAGCTGCGATCCTCCAGTCTCAGCCTCCCAAGTACTAGGATTATAAGCGTGCACCACCATACCTTGCTTTTTTGCCTGGCTCCAAGTACTGAGATTACAGGTGTGCAACACTGCACCTGGCGAGGCCTCAGCCTTCTAAGCTTCATAGGCCCTATCTCCAAATGTAGTCACATTGGGGGTTAGGGCTTTAACATGAGTTGGAGGGAGACACAATTTAGTTCACAATAATACCCTAATGTTCCCTGAAACATACTGGGGAAAAACTGATCTAATCCACTCAGACTGCTTCCTTTATCCACAAGGAAGTGAGCCTCAAAAGTATTGTGGCTTTCCTGAGTTCACACTGCACTGTAATTCTGATTTCCAAACTCTGTGTCTCCCTTAGTTTTAAAACATCTTTAAAAACTACAGCAAAGTTTCTCTTTCTACTGCCTCTTAAAGAATTTATATTGTGAGCCAGGTGTGGTGGCGCACGCTTGTAATTCCAGCATTTGGGAGGCTGAGACCAGAGGATCCAGGTTCGTGGACAACCTCAGTTACCTAGTGAGACGCTCCACAACTTAGTGAGACCCTGTTTCAAAATAAAGAATAAAAAATAGGGCCGAGGGTATAGCTCGGAGGTAGATGCCCTTGAGTTCAATCCCCAGTACCGCAAAAAAAAAAAAAAAAAAAGAATTTATATTATGGAGCAGAGAACTCACAGGACTGAGATCCATGATGTAGGTAGGACTCCTACTTTGGCCTCTAGCAAATGACTGAAGCTAATTACTTACCTCTCTGGAATTCAGTTTCCTTCACCAATAAAATTGGGTATAATATTTCCCAATCTGTTTGACATGGTGATTGAAAAGATAAATCAGAATCAGCTAACGAACAACAAAATGTTTTGTAGAATTAAAGCAGACTATACACATCATTGGTTGCTCTAGTTTGGATCTTAAATGTCTCCCAAAGGCCCCTATGCTAACGGCTTGGTGGCTGGTGAGTGGTGCTACTAGAAGGTTGTGGAACCTTTAGGAGGTGAAAGGGAATTAGGCCACTAGAGTGCCCTTTCTCTCTTTGTTTTCCTCCACCACACACTCCTCCCATGATGTACTGTACCACTACAGGTCCCAATCCACAGGGCCAAGCAACCAGGAACCGAAACCTCCCCTCACTATGGGGTTGCTCTGCCTCCATGGTCCCCCGGCCTGGGGCTCCTGCTGTCCCTCTGTGACGCCTCTCCTGGGCGCCTCTGTGTGCACACTGAGCCAGCTAAAGCTGCTCCTCTGCGAGGGCCCTGGGTGCCCAGAGGACACCCACCTCAGGGCTGCACCTAGGCGCTGTGCAGACCCCGGATCCCTGAGTGGGGCTCCTCCTCAATCACTCTTGGGCACAGATGTTGGGGGGCAGATCACAGAGGACCTGGCCCAGATCCCTGCACCCCATCCTGCTGGGCCTTGCCTTTTACCTGGCCTGGTGTGACCCCAAGAACTGAACGTGACAATTCTTCTCTGAGGCGCAGGGCTCCTGGGGAGGGTAGCGGAACCTCTTCCTGGCATGAGATCTGATCACAGCCATGGAACCTTGGCAAGCGCCGAGCAGGCCCCAGCTCTGGAAGGAGACTACACAAAGTATCCCCAGATGAGAGGGCTCAGACAGTGGAACGCAGCCCAGGGCAGTGCAGGGACAGGGCTGGGCCTGCAGGAGCAAGAAGGCCGAGACTCGTGGAAAACTCCTGGGGCACAGGAAATGAGGCAGGGTGGCACTCTAGGAGTCACCTTCCCTGCCGCCTCCTGGCCCTTAAAATGTGGCTCAGCTGCTTGTCTGTAGCTGGGCCCCAAAAGATCTAGGTTGGAGTCTTAGCTCTGTCACTTAATAGCCACGAATCCTTGGGTAAGTTACTTAACTTTTTCTGTCTTGACTTTGCCGTCTGTGAAGTGGGGACCATGACCCCCTCACTGCAGGCTGTGGAGGCGGCCAGGCTGGCATGCGCCGTGGACCAGGCTGTTGTGGGGGAAGCTCACTAAGCGGAGTTGCGGCTGTTCTCATGGAAGAAAGGTGCGCCTTCTCCCTCCCGCTGGGTTTGCTGTCTTACTTGGGGGACAAGTTCTTCAGTAAGATGAACATAGATTGCTCCCTATCAGAGAGGGAGCTCTGCTCTGCGAGGTGTGGTCAAGAGCGTTGGAACGGAATCCTCATAAAGCACCCAACATGGCACAATTCCTTCCAGGCATCAGCTGGTCAGCTGATGATGCCTTCCGGTGCCCAGGAACCAGCCAGCCTATCACCCCTGGTCAGCTCCAATTTCTTCCCCTTCGTCCGTCCCACCCTATGAAGCCCAGTACCTGGTCCTGCAAGACTGCCCCCTGCCCTAGCTATAAATATTGGTTGTTTTCCTTTGTACTCAGGAACAATAAACTTTCTCCCTCTCTATCACTCCGTTCCTCCGGCCTCCGACAGGATTCCTGGGTCCGCCCTTACAAAGAGCAGCAGAGGGGCGATGTGTTCATCGTGTGAAGCTGCGCCTGGAGGAAGCCAGGACCTAGCAAAGCCAGAGTGGGGTGCGGGGATTCTGACTGCAGGGCCTCAGCAGGCTGACTTTGGTGTGAGAAAGGAAAGAGAAGGAGGAGCCCACAGAGAACGGAGGCCCCAGGATACCATTGGTGGGGCCTCTGGTGACCGGCCAGGGGAGAGAACAGGAGAGTCACGGCATCGGCCTCCAACGGGTGGAGCCAAGCGAGACGTTGGAAGCTCCCTAGGAAAGAGCTCACTTTTCCTTCTCTGCACCCCAAAAGGTACATGAGGAGATTCGATGCAACGATATAGAACTGACTGCCACTGGAAGTTCTGTCTCTCCAGTACTGTGGCACTCCTGTGGTCTCCAAGCTGCAGGGCAGGTGTCCTTAGAATTTCTTATGCCTAGGGTCGACCCTGCACTTGGTGATGTATGGGTTGGTGTTTGTTGACTAAGCAAATAAGTCATTTTTAACTTTATGCAGACCATTGGAGATGGGGCCCAATGCTACATGTTTGGGGTGGGGTTGGGGGGGTGTCTTAACAGAGCCATGGGAGAGAAGAGGCAGTGTTGTGATCTAATTCTCAGATCTACGACCAAGAACATACCTCATCTCCATCTGGTCTGACAATGGCAGAATGTGTGTTTTGGACTCCAGAATTAACTCACTAACTGCGCACAGAACGATTTCCCATAGACTGACTCTACCTCGCTCTACAGCTTGGCTGACGATGACTATTAGGCAACTTCGTTGGGCAAAAAGACAGACGCAGCACTGGCTTGGAATCAAAGGGAAATCGGGGGAGACCAGTGGGTTATTGCCAACTATGTGTTCAGCCAGCCGAGGACATTAAAAGCAAACATCTTCATCTATGAGCAACACCATTTTATAGAAGAAAGGACATTTTAACACCAAAAGAGCAGGAGAGGAATATAATCTTGATCGAAAGATACTCCTTTGAGTGGAATGATTTGAATTTTTTTTTTTTCGGATCTGGGGATTGAACTCAGGGGCATTCTACCTCCGAGCTACACCCACAGCCCTATTTTTTATCCTTTATTTTGAAACAGGGTCTCACTAAGTTTCGGAGTGCCTCACTAGGTAGCTGAGGCTGGCCACGCACCCGGATCCTCTGGTCTCAGCCTCCCAAATGCTGGGATTACAAGCATGCGCCACCATGCCCGGCTTGAATTTTATTTTAAGAAAAAAATTTCCCACATCATTCAATCATCATCATGATGCCAACTCTGAAGAACTTTATCGGTAGTTAGTGCTGATTCGCCAGCCAGCATTCAGAACCATTGACTGGCCCACCACAGACAAGAGGCTTCCCCCAAGATACACAGGTATAAGTGAAATCAAAACTTGGTTTACTAGCTGGGCATGGTGGCACAGACCTGTAATCCCAGTACTTGGGAGGCTGAGACAGGAGGATTGCAGGTTGGAAGCCAGCCTCAGCAACTTAGCGAGACCCTATTCCAAAAAATAGAATACAATGAGGCTGGGGGTAGAATGCCAGAGTGCTGGAGGTAGGTACTGGGTTCAATCCTCAGCACCACAAAAACAAACAAACAAAAAACTCTTGGATTCTTGACTTACCGAGTAAGAAGCTCACAAAGTAAACTGGCTTAGTTCGCATCAGGAATTAAGAAGTTCTTAGTTTTATAAGAGCTCAAATGGTAACCCAACATAACAGTTTAACTTTGCATTTTAAACCCAGCATGAATGACTGTGCTTCAGTAAATGAGACCAGCCAGCAACGGTGGAGGTCTCAAGAAGGTACAAGAAGTTACACTCATTCTGGGTATACACTTGTCTCACATAGACTATACCACATGCCCTTAATGACCTGCCACCTCTTCTAAGAACAGCAGGCACTTGAAATATCAAGTTGATAAAAAGGGATAATGCCGAGTTAAATAAAAATGTCTCAAGTGTCCAAGTGGCAGGCACTGCACCAGGGATTTAGCGTAAAATGGGATCGGGTACACGGAAGGAGCTCATGGCCAGCCAGGGGGCCAAATGGGTAGATTCAGATGCTTAATCGCCTGTGTGGTGACAGCCACCAACAGAGGCAGGACTTTGTTGGTGCTGAGACCTGGAATGAGAAAAATTCACATGAGCCTTAAAGGATTGGCAGGAGTTTTTCAGGGAGGAAGCAGTAGAGAGTACGGAGTTGTCCTGGGAGAGGCAAACAGTGCGAAGGGCCCAGCTATGAAGAGCCTGTGGGGTTGGCTGACTGGGGCCATCGGGGGTTGGCTGACTGGGACCATCGAGGAGGGTCACTGTCCAGCTGGGCCGGAGCAATAACATAATCAGAGGCAATCTGTGAGGACAACCCTGTGGAGGCATGGGTGGTCAGGGGAGACCAGCAGCTGTGGTCCTTACCTAGATAATAGGGCATGGCGCTTGACCAAAAGGGTCGCTGTGAGCTAAAGACAAAGGATGCTCAAAAGTGACTCTAAGGACAATGGATCAAATTTAGTGCTGGCTTCCAGGAGGAGGTGACAGTGTAGGAGAGATGCAGGGTGACTTGGGGACTCTTGGAGGGCTTGGTTGGGATGGGCAGGTTGGGCTTCTTGACGGTACCACATACACACTAAAGGCTAATTGTGCGTACAACATGTGTGTGTTAAGGTAAGTTAGAAGTGAGAGAGGAGAACTTCTACCCTTGCAGTATAAGAAGGTTAACTCAGGTGTGAATTATATATCTCTCCTCCTGAATTTTTTTTCACTTGCCAATTGACCCTCTAACTCCTAAGGGATTAATTATTGCCAGCAAAGATGAAAAACATAGAGGAGTTCCCTGTTAATGGGGCTGATGGGTTAGATCAAAATTTCAGTCTGCAAAGAATGGTCTAGTCAGGCACAGTGGTGCATGCCTGTAATCTTTTCTATTAGATTTTTAAATTTTATTTATGCATTTTGTACGTATTTTTGGCAGTACTAGGGATTGAAACTAGGGCACTCTACCACTGAATTACATTTATTTATTTTTTTATCTTGCAATTTATCTGATAAATTGCAGCAGCTGGCCTCAAACTTGCAACCCTCTTGCTTAAGCCTTTTGGGAAAGGATTAAGAATCAAAACGTTATGACTTTTGAGCCGGACATGGTAGTGCACCTTGTAATCCCAGTACTTGGGAGGCTGAGACAGGAGGATCACAGGTTCACGGCCAGCCTCAGCAACTTAGTGAGGCCCTCTGTGACTTAGTGACACCTTGTTTCGGAATAAGAAGTAAAATAGGGCTGGGGGTGTGGCTCGAATGCCCTGAGTTCAATCCCCAGCACCAAAGGAAAAAAAAGAAAAGAAAGTTATGCCTTTTGTACTATGCATCGAGACCACTCATTAGTCGGCATGTACAACTGCATCCCCCCTGAACTCAGCGCAGAACTCATAGCTGCCGTCTTCCTGTAGATAGGAGGTGGAACTTGAGGAATATTCATAGATTTGCAGTAGTGTTTTCAGTGAATAAACGTTGCCAGCAAAAGCTTAGCCCCATAAACAACAGAACATTTCATGCATCTCTCTGCCGACCCTTGTTCATCCGTGATGGGGGCAGGAGGGTTATGCATGGTGATGGACAGGTGACAGGGAGGAAAATTGGGGAGAGGAGCAGGGTTGGTGGACAGAAAGGATTAAGAACTTCAAGCATTGTGCAGAAGAGAATAAGTGCTCCCATTTTTTTTTTTTTTTTTTTTTTTTTTTTGCAGTACTAGGGATTGAACTCAGGGACATTCTACCTCTGAGCTACACCCCAGCCCTGTTTTTTATTCTTTTATTTTGAAACAGGGTCTCACTAAGTTGCGGAGGGCCTCACTAAGCAGCTGAGGCTGGCCACAAACCCGGATCCTCTGGTCTCAGCCTTCCAAATGCTGGGATTACAAGTGTGCACCACCAAGCCTGGCCTTTTTTTTTTTTTTTTTACTAATAGGTGCCAAGCAGCAAGGTTGAGTTCAAGCATCCGTGGGAAGGGTGGCTGTGTCTGCGAACGCAACCGGTCCTTCTGGAGCTCCTTAAGGCTGACCGAGATGAGAAGGGAGAGACTGGAGGGAGAGGAAGGCGAAGGCCGGATGGATCTTGGCAACCCACAGTCTTCGATCTAGAAAAGGCCGACGACTACTGAGGATTTTTGAGAAATGACACGCACAGCTGGCTATTGGGATGTGATCCTACCTGGAGGTAGGAGCCAGGTTTTTTATCTGCTTCCCCAGCACCTATCAGGATCAGCGTGCAGCACTTGCTGAAAAGCAACAGTAAGAACAGCAAAAGAGGGTTGACTATAATTATGAAGGAGGGAATCTATTTAAAAATATCAGAGCTGGGCTTAATGGCACACTCTTGTAATCCCAGGACTTGGGAGGCTGAGATAGGAGGATCGCAGTTTCATGGCCAGCCTCAGCTATTTAACAAGGCCCTCCACAACTTAGTGAGAACCTGTTTCAAAGTAAGAAAAAAATAAAACAGGGCTGGAGGTGTACATCAGAGGTAGAATGACCCTGGGTTCAATCCTCAGTACCATAAAAAGTTAAAAAATAAAAATTTCATCTTTTGCCAAGTATGGTGGTACATGCTTGTAATCCCAGTACTTGGGAGGCTGAGACAGGAGGATCCAGGTTCGTGGCCAGCCTGAGCTACTTAGTAAGGCCCTCTGCAACTCAGTGAGGCCCTGTTTCAAAAGAAAGAATAAAAAAAAATAGGACTAGGGGTGCAGCTCAGAGGTAGAATGCCCCTGGGCTCATCCCCAGTACAGCACAAAAAAAGAAAAAAAAAAAAAATCTCTTGGGCGTGATGGCACATGCCCATAATCCCTGCTACTTGGGAGGCTGAGACAGGAGGATTGCAAGTTCAAGGCCAGCCTGGGCAGTTTAGCAAGATCCTGTCTTAAAAAATAAATAAATAAAATAAAAGGGCTGGGGGTATAGCTTAGTGGTAGAGTGCTTGCCTAGCATGTGCAAGGCCCTGGGTTCAGTCCCCAGTGCCACAAAGAGATAAAATTAAAAATATTAAAAAGCATTTTTCGCCGGGCATGGTGGCGCATGCTTGTAATTCCAGCATTTGGGAGGCTAAGACTGGAGGATCCAGGTTTGCAGCCAGCCTCAACGACTTCATGAGGCTTGCCTCAACTTAGTGAGACCCTGTTTCAAAATAAAGAATAAAAAAACTAGGGCTGGGGGTGTAGCTCGGAGGTAGAATGCCCCCAGGTTCCATCCCCAGTATGGCCAAAAAAAAAAAAAAAGCATTTCTCAATCTGCTTCTTTTTTTTGTTAATATTTCTCAATCTCATTCTGTATTTGGACAGCGTTTTCAGATTATTGAAGCTCTAGATGCTTAAATATATATACCATGCTGGGTAAAGGGCCAAGTATTTAAAAATAAATAGGTACTTAGAAGTAACCACACTCAACTTCAGAGTTTTCTTTTCTTTTTTTATTTTAAGGAAGCCAATTATTTCAAGTGCATTTAACTATATTTAGAGGGTAACGACTTGCTAGATATGGCAGTCCTCTAAATAGAAACTGCACGTAGCGTGAAGAAATACTACCGAGAGTCACGCTCAAATTTCCTAGCGGTGAGCAGGAGAAAGCGGCTGCAGTCTAGGTGGGCCGAGGTCTCAACGCCACGCCCCAGCGGGAAGCCTGGATTGAGCATTAGGAGAACGGTTCCTAAGCTTTGGGCATGGAAGCCATTGGGCTAAAATAGTAAGTGACTGAAAGAATGACTGAATGAATGAATGAATGTTTCTTTTTAGGTGGAGGATATTCCTTAAGAACTCATTTAATACCTGCTTACATCAAGACTAATTCCCCTATGGGAATAAAGTAGGATTTACATGAGTTCAAGTTTTGTACACTAAATGAAACCTCATTCGTTTTTTATTTTCTAATTTCTTTTTCTTTTCTTCTTTTTTTCAGGGGGTAGGTGGTACTGGGGGTTGAACCCAGGGGTATACTACCTCTGAGCTACACTCCCAGCCCTTTTTATTTTTTGTTTTGAAACAGGGTCTTGCTAGGTCACTGAGAGTCTCCCTAAATTGCTGAGGCTGACCTTGAACATGTGATCCTTCTGTCTCAGCCTCTCAAGTACTGGGATTACAGGCATGTGCCAGTACACCTGGCTTCACTGCCTAATTTCAAACTTGCATTGTTCAGAGTATGACCTTATTTCCTTTTTTTTTTTTTTGGAGGGAGGATTAAACTCAGGAGCATTCTACCTCTGAGCTACAACCACAGCCCTTTTTATTTTCTGTTTTGAAACAGGGTCTTGTTAGGTTGCTGAGAATCTTGCTCAATTGCTTCAAATTTGAGATCTTTCTGGCTCAGCATCCCAGGTGTGCACCACCACACCTGGACATTTCCTTTCTTATAAAGGAAGACTATGAACTTGTACTTGGAGATCTAGGTTTCTTTCTTTCTTTTCCTTTTTTTTTGACAAATTTTTGATTGTATGGAGAAATAAATGTAGACTGTATATTCAAAACTCCAAGTGCGTGTACACCTAACTGAATGACCAACTTCGAAGGTTGCTGACTGACATGAAGGGTGCATGCTCCTTGGGTGCAAGGTGAAGTCCTACAGGAGCCTTATTTTAATTCACGAATCTGGTCCAAGGTCTACTCAGGACTCTGCTAGCCCAAGGTCATCACCAGATGCAGCCCCTTGACCTTGGACCAGATGTGTGATCCCAAACAAACCTCCTTCTTTATTAATTACCCGTGGGTGGTACTGTGTTTTTAGCAACAGAAAACGGCCTAATTTGGACAGCAAATATTTTGGATGACAAAATCAGGCCCTAGGCACCCCTATCCCACTGCCAATTTGGATCGGTTTAGAACAATGGACCAAATTTAAGGTGGTGTTTGATAGAGATAGATAGAAACTCCTACACTATGATCCCCAATGAATATCTGGCAAAGACCACCAATAACCAGGACTTAGCTGTTTTAGTTAAAAGTGAATTCGATATGAGTCAGTGATTTGGTCACCTTACAGAAGTAGAGGCTCTAAAATGGAGGAGGTGACTGGTTTTCATCATTAAAACGTGCCTGGAGGTCTGTACTCCGTTCTCCATTCTCACCACAAACTGGAACATGTCCAAGAGGGAGACACAGCAGGCAAAACGGAATATTTATTCTGGAAGAGGCTTGGGGAAACGGTTACTGTTGTTTTCAAACATATAAATGGTTACCATGTGCAAGATAGCTTGCTTGCTTTTTTTAAAGGCTACTCGAAATAAAAGTTTCAGGTAAAAGTTTTAGGTAAAAGTTTTAGGGAGTGAGATTTTTGTCTCCATGTAAGAGCAGTTAGAAGCATCTGAAGATGAAAGGCCCAGCTGGGGGCAGGCGATGTGCTTCGTCATCCTAGCACTAATCAGGGCCCTCATAGAAAGAAGTCTACCTGTCTGAGTTTCCTCTTCTTGACGATCAGAGATTCAGTACGGGCAATTCAGAAAAGAGCAAACAGTGGCCAGCAAATATATAGAAAATAAGGTAACTTTGCTTGTAATTTAATCAAAATAAAAATGGTAGCAAGTCAGCCGGGTGTGGTGGCGCACGCTTGTAATCCCAGCATTCGGGAGGCTGAGACCAGAGGATCTGGGTTCGCGGCCAGCCTCAGCTACCTAGTGAGGCACTCCGCAACTTAGTGAGACCCGGTTTCAAAATAAAGAATAAAAAATAGGGCTGGGGGTATAGCTCAGAGGTAGAATGCCCCTGAGTTCAATCCCCAGTTCCGCAAAAAAAAAAAAAAAAAAAAAGGCAGCAAGTACTATTTTTTTTTCTGCTAACAGAAAAAAACAAAACAAAACAACAACAACAAAAACAAACAAACAAAAAACCCAAAAAACTGAGTTGGGCGTGGTGGTGCATACTTGTAATCCCATCATTTAGGAGGCTGAGACCGGAGGATCCAGGTTCATGGCCAGCCTCAGCTACCTAGTGAGGCACTCCGCAACTTAGTAAGACCCTGTTTCAAAATAAAGAATAAAAAATAGGGCTGGGGGTATAGCTCGGAGGTAGAATGCCCCTGAATTCAATCCCCAGTACCGCAACAAACAAACAAACAAACAACAACAACAACAACAACAAAAACTGAAGAGGAAATGATGATACCTACTTCTGGTAAGTGTGATGAAATTGGGGGCTTGCATTTACTACTCTTGGCTCTAATGATATTTTAAAAGCCCGTGTAGGAACAGTTTTGTTCCAATAGTCCAACAGGCTATCTGGGCAAAAGAAGACAGATGGACTTTCTCCACATACGCCATCTGCCTGGAGATGTTCATTGTTGTATTACTCATATACAGAAATTAGAAGCAACTTAAACATTAAAAAGTAAGGTGACGGTTGTGTGTCATTTTAAAAGGTAGTCATTTTTACTACAGCTATATGCAAAATGCATAGGCTATCATGTTCAGTGGGCAGGTGAGAGGGAATTGCCGTCTGTGACATCCTACCAATCCAGCGGTTAAAACTCACACACCAAAGCCAGGCATGGTGGTGCAGGCTTCTAATCCCAGTACTTGGGAGGCTGAGACAGGAAGATCACAGGTTCGAGGCCAGCCTCAGCAAATTGTGAGGCCCTCTCCAATTTAGTGAGACCCTGTTTCAAAATAAAAATAAAAAATAGGACTGGGGATGTAGCTCAGAGGCAGACTGCCTCTGGGTTCAATCCTTGGTACCACACTGGGAAAAACAACAACAACAAAAATCACCAACCCTCCCCCGCCCCCCTCCGCCAAACACACACTGAATAGGTGGATATGACTATATGTAAGACAAAAAGACAAAAAATGTCCTCTCCTTCCGTCTAATTCTGCTACTGGCTAGCTTTGTTATTCTGGGCAGATCCCTTTTTTGCTCCTCAGATGCCTGGTCTTTAAATTGAGGAGTTTGGACTTAATGGTCTCTAACTTCCCTTCCAGTTTTGTTTTTAAAAATATTTATTGTGAGCTGGGTGTGGTGGCACATGCTTGTAATCTCAGTACTTGGGAGGCTGAGACAGGAAGATCACAGGTTCGAGGACAGCCTCAGCAAGTAGTGAGACTCTCATTGACCTAGTGAGGCTCTGTTTCAAAATAAAAACTGAAGATAGGGCTGGGGGTATAGCTCGGAGAAAGAATGCTCCTGGGTTCAATCCGTAGTACCACATGTCTGTAATCTCAGTGCTTGGGAGGCTGAAACAGGAGGATCACAGGTTTGAGGTCAGTCTCAAAAACTTAATGAGAACCTGTTTGAAAATAAGAAGGGCTAGGGATGTATCTCAGAAGTAGAATGCCCCTGTGTTCAATCCCTAGTACCTCTTCCATATGTATATATATATATATATATATATATATATATATATATATATATATGGAAGAAAGAAACCATATATATATATGGTTTCTTTTCTTTTCTTTCTTTTTTTTATGGTTTCATGTGAACAGAATAGGCTGATTTAATGAAGGAACTGTACTCCAGGAGGATTACAAAATCAGCCACTATCTTATTTTCAGACTTTCTCCATCATTTGGTACTTCCCCATATTGTATATTTTTAGAAGTCAGCTTCAAATGTGTAGCAGATGGGGAAAAAAGTAGAACTCTTAATCCGTCTCTAAAATAAATTGCTGTATTTGAAGGAGATTTAGCCATGTACTCTAAAAGTACTTTATTATGGAGTAACATAAAAACAGTTCTCAAGTCATTAAGGATAGTTTATCCCAAAATGCCCAAGAATGATTTCAAATTCACATACAACTGTTATGAGCATTATTCAAACACGCTGCTCTGGAAAGGTTTACTCACACCACACAAAAGGACGGATGCTGAACACACTGATTATTCACTTATACTTGAGTCTTTTAAAAAACCGCCCCCAGCCGAGCATGACGGCACACACCTATGATCCCAGTACTTGGGAGGCTGAGATGGGAGGATTGCAGGTTCGAGGACAGCCACCACAACTTAGGGAGACCTTCAGTCACTTAGCGGAATGCTGTTTCAAAAAACAAATAAATAAAAAGGCCTGGAGGTGTAGCTCAGAAGCAGAACACTCCTTGGTTCAATCCCCACTACTAAAAAAAAAAAAAAAGTAAAGAAAAAAGAAAAGTCCCGTATCCAGCTCTTAAAAAAGAAAAAAATCTGTATCAATGGAAAAGAAAAAATAAAAAGGTCGAAACACTTATCTTTGGCCAGATGTAGGGCCACTTCATCTAGGGGATTTAAGAAGTAGGGCGACAAAATACCTCTTAAGCAAAAGCCTCCTAGTTCTATCAGGCACCTTCTGAAAATGCCCTCATCTGTTCAGAACTTCCTAGAAGGATGTGATTTCTTGGTTCAGAAGCCTCTCATCAGGTGGAGCAGGCAGGAGGAGAGGAACTGAGTGGGGCAACAGCATCCCTCCCCCGGCCCCCGCTGCTCTGAGAACTCCCAGGACACAGTGCCACCCTCCTGCAGTGTCCCCTCCGGCACTCTGAAACTCAGTGGGTGTCTCCTTCAGCCACTTTGAGCATCGGTTCCTGAAGACGGTGCTCTGTTCAGAGTCCTGGTGGCCACCCCTCACGCAGGCCCTGCAATGGTACTCAATTTGGCCAATTACCTGATCCATCAGATTTGGCTCTGAAGGACGTCAGCTCTTCCTTCCCACCAAGTCTCCTTGAACGCTGATTTGTCATCAGGGACTTAGGCCACTGTGCTCACCAGGACAGACAGGCTGGTGACCCTCCGATACTGTGACCCAAGGCCAGGAGATGGGGTCCTATAGGACAAAGAAACCAGTGGGCGGGGGCTTGGCTGGAGGGTAGTGACCAAGGCTGGTTCTACTGGGGTAAGGATCTACCGCGTGTTCAAACTCCCCTCTTTTCCACCCAGATCCTTTGCTGGCTCTTGGGGTTCAGTGTGTGTGCAATGGTTGGGATGTGGTTGGAGTATATCCCCCCCAGAGGTTCATCTGTTGGAAGCACGGTCCCTAATTGTTGAGGGTTGAGATGGTACAATCCTTAAGAAGTGAGGCCTAGTGAAAGTTAATTATGTGCAGACATTAGTGTAGTGCTTGTGGGATCCGTTAGTTCCCAGGAGGGCGAGTTGTTATAAAAAGAACAAGCCTGGCCCCAAATGTCTCTTGCTTCCTGAGACAAACAAACTCCTTTACTTCATAAAGTATCCAGCTACAGGCAGTTTGTCATAGCAACAGCCTAAGACAGGATATGTGTGTGCTATAGGTTGGGGTGGGTACTTAAGTGGTGATGGGATAAATCTTGGAAGGTCAAGGTCTAAGTTAAGTCTAACCCTCAGGTCTTGGGACAGGCTGTCAGGCTCCAGAAGTACAATTTCAGTTTATTATTCAGAAACTTCCAGATGAAAGGCAGGCTCCATCTCAACTACAAGTTCTAAGGCCAGCGGTGGGAGACTCATTGTCCAAGAGCTCTTCATACCAGAGCTGGAATTCTCTCGAGACCCACAGGTGAGCCCAGCCATGTGATTTTCCACCAAATGGAACGCACGTGTGAGGGTTTGTACAGTAAGTGCAGCTGCAGCTCTAAAGCCAGACTGCAAAAAGCTGCACCCACCCTGCAGGCCAGTCACACAAACGACTTCACGGCCCAGGATCTGCCCACGGAGACACAGCGCACACCACACTCCATGCTGCTTCTCTTCAATTGATGCAACTCAGTAATTTTTATTGCAACTGGAAGACAATACATCACAGAAACTTTATGGTAGGTCTGGGGGAAAGTGTTATTTACAATAAATGATGAAATAGTTTGTCTTTGGCAATATGATTACATATGAAGAATGCAAAATGTAAGTATGGACGCCTCCAAAGCTACACCACCAAGTCCCTAGAGTTCAGCTGACCGCGCCCGTCTCCACACTGCTTCTGTCTGTTAACGCAAACAACTGAACAGCAAATTTCCTTCTCCTTTATGGTTTCTCCCTTTCTATTCATGATATTGGCAGTTTCATACAGAAAACACAGGAAGAAAAATTGGCTTCTGAAAAATTATTACTCTAGTAAATTAATTTGGCCGTGGAGGTCTGTTGGCCAGCCAAGGTCAGATAACCTTTGGCTTCAATCGTAAACCTCTTGGTCTTCTGATTGCTTTATCACTGGTTTACTATTATTTTAAAAATTTTCTGTAAAACAAAAACAAAACCGAGAAGTGTTACAGAACCCAAGTATTAAAAAAATGTACAAGTGTATATGCTTCCCAGACACATGAGATCGCTCTCCCCCCCCCGACTGACACCATGGCAGTGTGAGTAGTATGAGGGACACCAGGAGACCGGTTACCGGGTCAGCAGCCACTTTGGGTGGCCTGGACATACATACTCAAGAAACGGTGAAGTTCTCACAAACTCAAAGTGTGCTACATTGCCTCTAAAAACAGGGGAGAGGGACAGGGAAGTCAGGCCAGTCATGAAAGGACAAAATACAATTTCTAGGTTGGGCACGTTCACCATATCGAAGTCTTCGAGAATCCAATATGGAATATCAACTATTTGCAAAAGGTAGAGAAGGCTGTTCTACGCTTTTGCAAATCAAACACAGTGGGAAAATAACACTGCCGTATGTGTATCCCAAATAGAGAGTCTTGATTTCAGCGCTAACGGAACACTGGGACGGGCCCTTGGGAGCATCTCACAGGAAGTCAGAAATGATCTTTCCACACTGGTCTGATATCAGAAGCACGGCAGCAAGATGGCAGCACCACACACACACCGGTTTCAGCCGTGACAAGATGGGTTGTTTTAAAAAATGGTGGTTTTTTATTTTTTATTTTTCCTCCTTCCTTAATTTTTGGTCAGTGAAGCTAGCACTTGTTTGCTGAACTGTGGAAGAATGCCAAGGTCACACACATCGTTCATGATAAAGCAACCGAGCTGACGAGTCTGTGCTTAATTCAAGAATACCCAGCAGGAGAGAAGATACAAGGAGTTGCCGCCATGGCCGGCGCGCTCTCAGAGAAGGGGTTAACAGATGAATTCACAAAGGTAGGTAGGTCTATACAGAACACTGAATGCTGTGTAAATCTTCATGAAATCCCAAGAAACAGGAACACCACACAATGTATATACTTAGATTTACACATTCCATTACGAAGAAAAAAAAAAAAGAGAGAAAGAGAGAGAGACACCATTACAACTTTGTAACTGTGTTAACTGCAATATAAAGCAAAGTCCGGAGTTTGGCAGGTAACTAAAAGGGGTTTATCACTTAGGTTATATAGCAAAAGTGTTGATGTATATTATATATAGTAGTATAAATAATAAAAAAGTATTATTTAAATTAGATCACAGTGCTGCATTGTGTGCATAACAGTGTTTGATATCGTATTGGTGGGCTGGGACCTACAACACTAAAGAACTGAACTGTCAACACTGGTAAGTCACAATTGAGAGGGGACACAGAGTTCCAATGTTTTCTTTTGGTGGCAAAAGTAATAATAATAATAATATTAATCTTGAAAAATGAACGAAAAATACTTCTCTACAGAAACATAAAATTGCAACATCTGGGCAGCTGTGATCCACCAGAAAGAAACAAGTCCCAACCTGAATCAAGTTGAAAGGGAAAAGAGAAATCACATCGAATTTAACCTGATCCCATATGGAAAACCCTCTCGTGTAGCTCACTTGTGGTTCCTCACTCTGATTCCTCCTCAGAGAGGCTCTGCCCATGTGGGATCACTGCAACTGGACAACAGAACTTGGTGCTGAGTGGATCTGGTGTGCTGGACTCTGAGCCAGGTACAAAGCCACCCACATGGCTTTGACTCTACCACTGCCTAACGCTGTCCCTCAGGCAGAGACACCATGCGATGCCCCATGGTGGGAACTGCTGTGGCTGGTGAGTACTAGACACGTTGACCAGCTCTCCAAGAAAAACCATCTGCGGAAAAGGCCTCCGACCCATTCCTTCTTAAACCAAGGCAAAACAAAACAAAAACTCAGCCCCAAGACCGAAACCTGCCAGTTTTCTTGGCTGTGGTTTTCTCTAAGCATCATCTAAATGTGGATTTGGTTCATTTTTAGTTTCAGATAGACGGCCTTGCCAAAGAACTCTTGAAAGTATACTGATTCCAGAGAGGGGAAGGGGAATAGGAGCTTGTGGTATATTATAAGGCTGGGAAAAAAAATCTATGATGCAAACCCTTTTCACATAGTAATAGGTAACAATAAAAGACAATTATAGGAGGATAAAAACAACTGTCTATGTATGTGTACGTCATTTAAGAAAAAAAGAGCCACGATCTCTTTCTCTTAAATGTGTCCGAGGGCCAATAGCAAGTCATTGTAGATGTCATGGTGCACATGTGTTCACGGTTGTTTTTCCAAAGCATCTTTAAATATTGCTATAGTTCCCCGTTTCTCCCACCCCCCCGCCCCATGTGAGTATGTGAGATACTGGAATGGCACACGAACCCCCACTTCTCCCAGCAGGAGAAATGAAAGCGAAACACCACACCCCTTTAGTGGAGCTCAGGCAGTCTGTCAGACTAATGGATATACATATGCTAGTTTGGAAGCTAAAAGAACACCTGACGTTTGGGAAGGAATTCCAAGACTAAAGTGAATTACACTTAAGCAAAATATTCTTTCACAAATAGGCTTGTGCTTAAATTCTCTACTGCTCTTGGAGGAGGGGGGTCAGAGAGAGTGCCTCCCGCCCCTGGGCTTGTTAAGGACGTGGACAACTTCATTCCGCAATGAATTCACTACAAACAGCCACATACACATCGGTACTTTTTTTTTTTTCCCCCCCTCAACAATCAAAATACAAAGTTAAACACAATTGAGCCATTGTTTTGGTTATGCATAATGTGTATGCCTCCAAAAACAGAAGAAAAATAGAAAAAAGTACCCTCACTAAAGTTTCCCCAACAAGTCTTCCAGAAGATTCAACGAAGGTGCCAAGAGAGGCTCAGGAAAATAACACTTAGAAAGCTGCCCGATGAGGTATTTATGCAAAAAGAGTGGTTCTGGAGTTAAGAACACACTTTTAAGAAGATATTTATCATCTATTTCTCAAAAGAGATCAGAAAAGTAAATCACACACATTGCATTTTATTATTTTCTAAAGGAGCCATTCGCCCCCTTAGAAAAGTGAAATGAGGGGAGAGACAGCCCACTGTGGGGGTTTTCATTGGAAGAAGTCCCCTGCCAGAAACCGTGCCGAATGTGTACCTCTGCCTTTCAGGAGAGAAGTCGTCTGGGGCTCGGGGGATCGAGGTGGTGGTCTTTCGGGCTGAGGTGGCAACACAACTCAAAGGTTGGCTCAGTCTCCGTTGCTGTGGATGGCTTTTAGGGCATTTGATGTTTGGGGAGAAAGAGCATTGTACCAGTACACCTGTATGCCCATCCAGCCGGGAACGGACATGCCATGTGCAGGTGCAGGAGTGGGTGCGGGGACCTGCTGTACAGGTGGAGATTTTTTTCCCCCAGGTTCTCTAACCAGCAGCCCACAGGCAGGTATGGGGAGCGCACCAGTTAATCCCCACTGTCCTTGCTGGTGGACTTTCTGACAGTACGTGGTCCTGGCTCATGAGCCTGGCTTTGGCCCACAACTGTCCCGCTGTCAAAATCTATGATCACCTGGGTCAGTTCCCTCCCTTTCCCGATCCTTAGATCCTGAGCCATTTTGGTGGGTGTTTTTTGTTTGTGTTTTCAAAACTTCCCTCCATTTGGATGGAAGATCATATTGTTTTTGAGATTTCTCTTTGGATCTCCAAAATTTAAAAAAAAAATTTTTTTTTATTTTTTATTTTTTTTTCCTAGGCAAAGATAACAGGAGTTTCTGGTCTGCATGACATCATCTGGTTGTTGAAATTCAGCTCTCACAATCTAGGTGGTCTTAATTCCAGGTTGGTTAGCGTGTTGAGGTGGCAGAGATGGCCAGCCCCTCCTTCTTACTGCGAAACAGCACGGTCGCAATAGGATGCCTGGGGCTGGCCTCCCTCGCCCCCGTATCACTTCCTCCTTCACGTGTACCCTATCTCGTACCCTCACCCAATAAGGCCCATTAGCACGTTTCCCCTTCTCCTGGTGAATTTGCATAATTATTCACTGCCTTTTTTCCTAGAACCAAATCACGGTAATGATTTTCTCAAGTAAGCATCCCATAATTCTCTTGATTCTATACACACTCACTACTAAGTTTGCCCTCAAATTATTGCGTCATGTTAAACATGTACAAAGAGAAAGGACACACTCTTCAACAGAGAATCAGAGGGGTAGGTTGGGGGGGGGGGCTGAGTGCAGACAAGGCAGTATAGAGTTCAACCATCCAAGCCCTACCAGAGCATGAAGATATTTTTATATTGCAGAGTAAGTTCCCCAACAGTCAGAATTTGTCCCTGAAGAAGGTTAAACCTTAAACACCTGCTTCAAAAAACCAAAACAAAATAACCCAGAAAGAAAAAAAAGGAAAGAAAAAAAAAAAAAAAAAAAAAAAAAAAAAAAAAAAAAAAAAAAAAAAAAAAAAAAAAAAAAAAAAAAAAGGAAAACCAAGAACCTCTAAGCCTAAGGGCTTAAAAATTAGAGGCATAGCCTTTTCTCTATTTTCTATATTTATATGAAAATAATTCATGCTTCATGCTAAATACATTATTTACCTTACAAGAACTTTGTTATTTTTGAATAAAAAAAGTTTGTTTTTTGTGATTTTTTTCTTTTTTTTTTTTCCTCTTCAAAGGAATCCATGCATCGTGGATCAGAAATTTCTGCTGGCTGCACTGGCTGAAAGTGAAAACCACTGATTTTTGCAAAGATGAATCCTGACTGACATTAATTGCAAACTCCTCTTTGAGGGCAGTATAGGAGTTATTTTATTTTTTTTTTGCCATGTTTTACTTTGTGTGTGTGTGTGTGTGTCCATCAATGTGCCTTTAAGCTTTTAAAAAATATAGCATAATACTAATTAATGGCAGGTTCCAGAGCGTTTTTGTTTTGTTTTTACTTGATCAAATTGTTTGGATAGAGAGAAAAAGAATCCATACCATATTTCCTTCCTTAACAGTTACTGTCGCTTCTTGGACTTGACTGCTTTTGAGTGGGGGCAGTTTAGAAGACATGGCCTGTTTTCTGCATGAGTTTCTCTTAGTCTTGTTCGTGTGTGTGTGTGCGCGCACACGTGTGTGCACGTGTGTGAGCATGTGCAGGGCCAACCTTCAGGCTTATGGCTTTTGCAACTTTCTTAATTTGCTACAGGACAGAATTCAATACTTAGCAACATCACTACAACTCTCCTCCATTTCTCCTCCTTGGTGGCCAACACCTGATGAATCTGAACAGTCCAGAGTTCAACTCAAGATGTGACCTGGCTTCCAGTTAAGAAGCACAGAGGATTGGCGGTCGCACCTGTGCTTTGGTGCATGTGGCAATACCCAGGGCTTTCCTGGCACAGTGGCCTGCCAGGTGCCACAATCTTGGGTCTGCTCATGGGGGAACCTGGGGTTCTTCCTTCTCTCCTATTACTGTATGTGTTCTCCCTCAGCAAACACAACCTGAGGGACATCTTGACTTTTTAAACCTAAGGGTTGGGCCTGACTGGATAATTACTGTGCACATGTGCCGGATGTGTACTCCCGTGGCGTTAACAGCGCCATCCCGGTGCTTTCGGCCACGTTTCTGTGTTTCTGTGATTCTGACAGGCTGCAGGAAGCAATGGTAATTTTGGCTCTTTCAGTTTTGTCTTCGGATAATGAAAAGCTTTTGTAAAACAGCTGAGTGTCGGTATGAGTTCTATGGCTTCAATCTCCTTTAAAAATAAAATTCTTAAGGGTCCAAAACAAAGGAGAGGGGGCAAATTAAAAAAAAAAAAAAAAAAGAACGAAAGAAAAGAAAGGAAAAGAAAGAAAACCAAACCGAAAGAAAAAAGAAAAAAAAATTGCTGATATTGCCACAAATCATTAGAAATCTCCTGACATGCTGAAACCAAATGGCCGTAAGTTCAAAACAAATCAGTGACTTGTTTTTCAATTTTTCGTGGTTTCCTTTTGATCTTTCTGCCCCTTTGCCGTCCGATTGGTGATGTTATTCAAACAGGACCGGATCCCTGCCAAGTGCAGCAGCGAGCCGGCGGCCTCCTTCATCTCCTCGTCGTCGCTCTCGGGGGGCTTTTCTGTGCGTCTCTTTTTGAGGGGCAGCGTGTCGCTGGGGACCTTCCTGGCCTTGGCGAAGTGCTGGCGCTTCTTGTGCTGGGATGCATACCCGCTGTCCCCCAGAGCATCCTTGGCCTCCTTCTGGCTGGGTTTCCGGTCGTCCTCCTCCGTCTCGCTGTGGCTCTCGTGGCTCCGGAAGCTCCCCTCGCTCCCTTCGCTGCCCTCCTGGGTCCCCTTCGTGGCAAACTCGTAGTGGTCGTCGGCCGAGGAGGAGGAGGAAGAGGAGGAGGAGACGGAGTCGCTGGTGGGGGACGCGCTCCGCGTGTTGGAGGACTTGGCACTGCTATAGTTGTGATCCTCCTTGGGGTCCCCACTGACCACCGGGGAGCCACAGGACGGCTCGCTCTCAGTCCGCATGCGGCAGCCGGTGATGCCGTTCCTGCAGGGTGAGGACGTGGGGGTGGTGGGGGACAGAGAGGGGACACAGGTTAGACCTTCTCTGATAGAGGTACCCAGCAGCCCACCTGTGTGTAAACAGCCAGCAATCTGAAACCAGGCGCAATGGGGGATAGGAGAATTCACTTTGAGGACAGGGTCCTCAGTATTGCTTTTGGTATCGGGGATTGAACTAGGAAGGGGCATTCTGCCTCTGACCTACACACGAATCCCTTTTTACTTTTTATTTTGAAATAGAGTCTCCCTAAGTTGCTGCGGGCCGCACTTAATTGCTGAGGCTGGCCTCGAACCTGGGATTCTCCTGTCTCAGTCTCCCAGGTACTGGTGTCAGCTGGGATTACAGGCGTGCACCTTCGCGCCCAGCTCAGGGTCCTCAATCTAGACACCTTGGCCTCTCCTGCTTCTGTCTCATAACTGGCACTTTCCATTCACATGGCTGAGCTGCCAAAGCAGCAGTCCTGCGCAGCGACACCAGTGGCAGCTCTGTCTTAGCATTAAACCATGAGAATGAAGCTGTGCTTGGTTTTTCCTATCCACCAGCACCGTGGGGCCAGGCGCCGCCAGATAATGTTGGCTGGGCACTTCAGACAAACAAACACCCCCCCCCCAAAAAAAAAAACCCCACACTCGCTTCTGAAGCTACTGTATTAGCAGGCATTTGTCGAAGGGCTGAATCCAGTGTCCAGCAAAAAGAGACAAGTGCCACACGGTGACAAGCTGTTCATGCATGCATCCCTCCCTCCTACATTTAGTCTACCGATATTCCCTGTGCACCTAGCAGAAATGCAAGATCTCAGGGTGGGTCCATGGGGGAGGGCACACACAGACACTGTCCTGAGGATGCTACAATCCGACAAGAGGCATATCAAGGTTGGACCTCGCCACCACCAGGTGCCCTGCTCAGCCCACCCAGGTGACTGCAGTTACGTCTAAAAAGTAGATCCTAGTGTCTTTATCTTATAGTAGTGTCAGGAGAGAGGGCTGGAAAGTTTGCAGATTTACTTCAAGTCACACAGATAATCGGTGGTAGAGTTAGGATTACAACCAAAGTCTAGGCTGGCCATGTCATCGGACTGCTTGTCTTGGATTTCCCTCTAAGGAGGCTCCCCGCTCGCTAATAATCCAAGGCGCTCATCATGTCTTGGATTATTTTCTCTGTGTCTTTATGGGGTAATGCACTGATTTCCCAGATGCTTCCTTATGAGCAGAGTAGAGAGAGTAACTACACCCACCACACAGGGTTGTTGGGCTGAGGACAGAGTTAACGTCTGCAGGTGCCTGGACCTGCGTCCGGCAGGAGAGATGGCTGTGCCGCTTACCCCTGGTCAGCCCATGCCTCCTGTGTGTCTGGGTGGCAGCTGTCTTGTGAATGTGCCTGGCACACGACAGATGTTCAGAGCAGGTGGAAATCAAAGGGATGGACACTAGCAGGAGGGAAAGGTTACTTATAGCCAGAGGAAGGAGTAGGGGACCAGGGACGGTTCTGATGAGGACGTGCCATCTGACCTTGAGTGAGGCTGGAGGAGGGTCTGGGTGGGGACGAGACACGAGCCCCAAGAAGCCCCATTTCCTGCAAGTTCATCCACCTCATGATGCCCTTCTAAGAGATCAGAGGACCAGGCCACACGCTTCCTGCCTAGACTGGGAGCACTCGGGGACTTTCTGTCCAGTGGGAGCACTTCCCACCATTGTTAGGAACCAGGTGATAGCGTGGTCAATGTCTGTGCTTCCCACTGACAAGGAGGAAGGGTGGTAGGTGACCATCCCCCATCTCTAACACCGACTGGTTCCATGGCGAGGCTACGGCCCTGGTGGGCCCTGGAGGAGAGGCTCTGGGGCCAGAACCACCAGTGAGATGCAGCAGCACCGTGGGCCATGAGGCTCAGGGAGACTCAGTGCACACAGACAACGGATGGGGAGGAGGACAGAGCCCCTCATACAAGTGGTGCAGCAGGGAGCAAGGCCAGGGAGTCTCCACCCAGGTTCCCGGGCAGGCCCTGCTCTGATAAGTTCAGGCTGATGGAGAGAACCCCCACTGTAATGCCTACAGGCGAGATGTGCAAGAACCACTACTAAAGCGCAACCTTTGCCAAATGCCTCAAGACCATCATGATAAACCCCAATAATCACGTATGCACTGGCACAACGAAGCCCTCGTAGGCTCCAGAAGAGTCCCAGTTTGTGTCCTGTACTCTGGGATCCCAGATTTGTATCACCTGCCTGAGATCCCCATAGGTTAAGCCAGACAGACCTGCACCTCCATCTCAGGGTTGTCCAGTAGAGACTGAGCAGGCTGTGGCACACCTTGGAGCCTCAGCTCCCCCCTACAGGGTCTCATGAGGACGGAATGACAGGCCCTGGGCACAGAGGAAGGTCCTCACTGGTGCTTGGTGATTTTTCCTTGCTCTCCCCTCCTATGGTCAGATAGCTGCCACTTCCTGCTGCTGTGATGTGCTTACCTAGGCCAGACCCCATTTCTCTTTCTACCCTGGGTCAAGAGGTTTACAGGAATCCAACACAAAGTGCGCAGAGGCCCTAAGTGCTTGCCTGGGGACACAGCCCTGGAGCTTCTGGGATTGACCTCCTTGATAACCACTTTCTATAGATTTCCTGTTTCTTGGCCATGCCTTCTTGGGTGCATGGCATAGCTGGGATAAGATTATTTGGAGATGTTACCAAATATGAAAGGTGGTAAATGTAACTAATTGTACAGTTAGCACTCAATCATTATTAAAGCAAATGAAAACCGAAGTCTCATATTGTGGTTCTCCTGATCTTTGCTGTTTATAGTAACTGCTGGAAAATAAAAAAGTAATTAGTCGACCGAATTAGCATCGAACAATTTCCTGTTCAATGAACCTAACTACATTTGGACAGGGAGACTGGGTTATATTTGGCTTTTAACAAATCAAAATTCAGTTCTGAATCCTTGTTTTTTGTAATAACATGGGACTTATAATTTACTTCACTACCACAATTTAGCAGAGTTTGACCTCTCTCTGAATATATACATAGAGAGGAAAAACCATAAGATGGATAGAGTGGGAAACAAGATCCACAGAGTTAATTCTTAGTGAATCAAGGTGAAGGGTATATTTGGCGTTCATTTTGTTTTTCTCTCTTCTTTTCCATAGGTTTGAAAAAAAAAAAAAAGAAAAAATCTGTGTCTGTCTGTGTGTAAATTTTAGAACCAAAGCAGTGGTATTCAATTTCTACCCCACCACAAGGGGAAAGACTTTAAATCTGAGAACTGCTTTCTTTCTTAAACAAAACAGCATTAGAGAGGTACTAAAGACCCATTAGAAACTTCCTGAAAGGAGGATAAAAAATGATTCCTTGTCCTTGAGTCTGCTTGGTAGAGGGCAGGGCAGGGTCCCTGGTACCACCTGCCTCCTCACAGAGATTCCACAATGCCCCTTGGACTGTAGCCTGGCCCAGCCTTCAGCAGATACACTAACAGACACGTGGAGAACACTAAGATTTGTCCACAGTGGCCTTCCTAGCTCTTAAGGACTAAGCAGGAATTTGAAACCTCTCCCTGTAGCCCCAAAGAATGAAGTCTACTGAGATGAAGACAGGAAACCAATATGATCATCGACGATATTTCTGGATGAAAACAGGCATACAGACATACCATTGGGGAGTGAGAATTAAAATATAAACATATCCCTTTCTTATTTGATGAAATTAACTCTCCTTGAGATTTTAGCATGGGCTCCTAATCCATAAATTACACATGGAACCCAGCAGGAAGTGACAAGCTCCTTCAATTATTAATAACTTGGCGCGATGTGATTCATGACGGTGCAAGCCAGTGAGCTGCACTGAGTTGGTGTCAAATGCTTCCCGCGACAGGGGTTGTCATTACAGGATACCACACGCTTTAAAAGAAACCAGCCATCCTGAACACATTGCAAGGTGAATTTCTAACCACCTCCTCAAAAAGCCATTCATTAAAATGAACATGTGATCCGTTGAAATGTCTGCAATTCTTCAGTGCTAGCTAAATTTACATGTCATGATACTCACAATGATCATAAATTAGCATAAATAAAAGCCACCTGATTTTACTAGGCCTCTGAGAGTCTAAAGCACATGGTTTGACAAAACCACGTGCTGTGAATCTGAAAATCTAGAATTCATTCTCTCGTCAACTAGATGGGAAACACCGAACACAAAACAATGAGAACTCACGTTAGTTGAAGCCAAAAATGAACCATGTTTGCAACTAACAAGGTAAGGTATAAACATAGGCTCAGAAATGACCCCTCTGCTGTTTCATCCCCCTACTGGTTAATTATTTGTTCCATTTACAGTTAAATGGTACATGTTGGCTCTACCCTGTACCTGGTGTACTGGCTCTGCCTGGAACTGAGGGCTTTCACCCTACAGGCTATTATTTGGGGTAGCTGGCCTCACAAGGCACTGGCTTGAAGCCTCGGATCTTTTACCAAATATAAAGAGCAGACAGAATGACTAGCATTATAGAAGTGGGGGGCCAGAGCGAGGGCAATGCCTTGCTCCCAAACCAACCACATGGAGAAAGACATGGTGAGGGGAGATGGCCAGAGGAGGATGCTTCCAGGCAGGCGGCAGAAGAGACTTAGGGAAGCTACGCTTCCGAGTACAATACAAAGGACGCCAGACAAAGTACAGCAACATATTTTAAAGGCATTGCTGGGTTCACTCGAAAGAAGGGGAATCCCTGAGATCAACATAGACACATGAACCCAAAGAACTTCATATTCAGCTGGGCATGGTGGCGCATGCCTGTAATCCCACTACTGGGGAGACTGAGACAGGAGGACTGCAGGGTTGAGGACTCGAGCCTCAGCAGTATAGTGAAACTCTCAGCAATGCAGCAAGACCCTGTTTCAAAATAAAAAAATTTAAAAAAGGTGGAGGTGTAGCTTAGTAGAAAGCCCCTGGGTCCAACCCAGTACCTCCCAAAACAAAACAGAACAAAACAAAAAACTCATACACAAAAATTTAAAGAATAACCTGTAATGTGAGCAGTAGGCAATAAAGCAAGACAGGGTTTCCCTGGAGCAAATGCCTATCCCAGCACTGGAACAAGAGTCCAGGCTTACGCAGGAGGAAGGGATCGGAGTGGCGGGAAGATTGATTTTGTCAGCTTCGCAGTTACTGTGACTCACCCACAATAAACTAGCCTCATGTACGGTGGCCCCCTCGGCTCCCAGCAGAAGTCTGAAAAGCAAATCCTCTCTGGAAGAATATACTTGAAAACTCAAGCTACAGAGGATTTCCCCAGAGAAGAATGAATGGAACATAGGTGCATAACATGAAAAAAAAAAAAAAAAAAAAAAAAAAAAAAAAAAAAAAAAAAAAAAAAAAAAAAAAAAAAAAAAAAAAAAAAAAAAAAAAAAAAAAAAAAAGTCACTAACCACAAAGGGAAAAAAAGCCACCACAAGCAAGAGGCAACAAAAAAGAGCAACTACAGAATCTAACTGCAAGGTGCAAATGTGGAAAGGTAGCATGCTTAGAGGGAGGAAAAATGGGAGAAACTGAAAATACTGCAAAGGAAGAATAGACTATATGAACTAAGCAGAGCAGACAGGCTTTGGAAATTACCGACTAGAACGTCCAGACATGGAAAATGTAATCCCTGAAACTAAAACAATTCAGCTGCGGAGAAAAGTGAGTGAATTGGAAGCTGGACCTGAAGATGCGGCTCCAAATGCAGCAGAAAGATGGAAACTACAGAGGAAAGTGTGGGTGAACTGGAACAAACACCCTAAAAAAGATCCCACAGGAACCTAGCTGGAGGTCCGGAGTTGAGATCTAATCCATGAGTAGAAAACAGCTGAGAATCATCTACTTTTGATAAGCGTACCAATTCCAGATTAAAAAAAGCCAACAAATCCCATGTAGGTTAACTAAAATGAAACCCATGTCTAGACATACCATTCTGAAACTTTACAGTATTGTTAAAAAAAAAAAAGGCAAAGAAAATATTTAAATGTAGAATATCATGTTAAGTGAAAGAAGCCTGACTCTCGGTCAAGGGCCTTAGGTGGAAGCTAGAGAGAAAAAGGGAAGGAAAGATGGGTGGGGGTGGGGCGGTTAGGGTGGGAATGTGTCATGAAAATCGCAGGGAAACCAGTAGAGTAGAGGAAAGGGCCCAGGGGAGGGACTGGGGGATAAAATTGACCAAATTATTATATATATGCATGCAGAAATAGGTAACAACGCATCCGTTGATTATGTATAATCAACCTGTTCCAATTTAAAAAAAAAAAAAAAAAAGTAAGCCAGGTGTGGTGGCACACGCTTGTAATCCCAGTACTTGGGAGGCTGAGATAGGAGGATCCAGGTTTGCAGCCAGCCTTAGCTACTTAGTGAGGCCCTCCACAACTTAGTGAGACCCTGTTTCAAAATACAGGATAAAAAAAAATAGGACTGGGGGTGTAGCTCGGAGGTAGAATGGCCCTGGGTTCAATCCCCAGTACTAGAAAAAAAAAGTAGTAGGAAGACAACAACACCAATTTTTCTAAGGAGAAATACCAAGAACAAGCGAAGCAGGTATTGTCAAGGTGAGAAAGAAAACACACTATCAACTTAGAATTTAACTTAATTTAATTTTTTGGTACTGAGCTATACCCTAGCCCTTTTTATTTTGTTGTTTTTGCTAAGTTGTGGAGGCTGGCTTTGAACCTGAGATCCCCCTATCTCAGCCTCTGAAGTACTGGGATCATAGGTGTATGCCACACACCTGGCTCAACCTAGAATTTTATATGTAGGAACACCATCTTCTAAAACTGAGGGACAAAAAAAACATTTTCAGACAAAAATTTAAGGCTTTAAGAACTTTATTTTGAGATGGAGTCTCATGTGTTCCCTGGGCTGGTCTCTGACTCATGAGCTCAAATGATCCTCCTGCCTCAGTCTCCCTGTAATTGGGACTACAGGCATGCACCACCATGCCCAGCTTAGGACCTTCTTAAGAATTTCTTTCAGAGAAAAGGAAAATGATCTAAAAGCAAGGTCTGAGCTGGGTATGGTGGAACATGCCTATAATACCAGTATTTGGGAGGCTCATACAGGAGGATTGAACGTTCACGGCCAGCCTCAGCAACTTAGCAGAAACATAAAATAAACAAGGCTGGGTGGAGCTCAGAGGTAGAATGCCCCTGGGTTTAATCCCCCGTACCACACCACCACATCAACAAAAAGAAGGCAGGAGGTCTGAGATATACAAAAAATGATTAGCAAAGAAAATGATATAAGTATTGACTGACAACATAATATTAATAGGGACTAAATGGCTTTAAAAACAAACAAATAAAACCAAAATAGAAAAACCAGGTATTGGACAAATGTAGCCTATAATTTGGGAGACGGAGAGAATTGAAGTTAAAGCATTCTAAGGCTCTGTATTGACCAGGAGGTTAAAGATATTGATTGATTTTAAACATTTTAAAATATTCATGTTAAAAGTTCTAGGGTCAACACTAAAAGAAGAGAAATAGGATCTATGACTTCTCGGCCATTAAAGGGGAAAAAAGTGGAATGAGGAGTAGGTGAATTTCAATCAATTTAACATAATGTTAGAAAGAAAAAAGAATCAGGGAAAATGGGACAAACAGAAATGTAAACCAAGATAATGGGAAAGAATTTTAAAAAGTCAATAAAAATGGGCTAAAAATCTTTGGCTAAAAGGTACAAATCATTAGCATGGATTTTTTTTTTTTTAAGCCATATGTTGTTTATAAGAGACAAACCTAAAACAAAAGGACAAAGAAAGGTTAAAACTAAAAGGATGGAGGAAAGCAGTATCGTGCTGGCGTCATGATATTAAAATGAAATGACAGATTTTAAGGCAAAAATTATTACCACAGATGAAGAGAGTCATTAAACATTCATTAAGGTTCAATTCACCAGGAAGTTATAACAGTTTTAAACATGCATACTTCCAATGAAATAGCTTCAAAATATGTACTTTTAAAATTGAAAAAGCTACAAGGAGAAACAGCCAAATTCATATTGTAATGGCAGACTTTAATATACCACAATCAGTATTCAATTGATCTCCTCTTTCTCTCTTCTGTCTGTCTGTCTGTCTGTCTGTCTGTCTCTGTCTCTCTGGTAAACACACACACCCCACATATAAGGTTACTATGGAGATAGCAATGTAATAATCATATATGGAAGATGTGCTAATGAGGGAAAAGGCATATTCTTTTGTAGCATACCTGGAATACTTTTTAAAAACAGATTTATGCTAGACTATATATTCTAGACCCTTTAAAACTAGACATATATTGCCTCAAAAAAATTCCAAAGAAGAGGCATACTACAGATACATTTTCTGTCCGCAACATAATGTATTGACATTGATAGTCAATGTTGAAGATATAACCAAGAAAAAGAAAAAAGAAAAAAAAAAAAAAAGAAAATGAAACAACCACCTCTTCTTTGGTTTGGAAATTCAAAAGTATACTTCAAAAAATCCCCCTGGGTCAGAGGAAAAAAAAAAAAAATCAAAGTAGAAACTAGACAATAATGAAAATAAAAGATAACAAAACTTGTGTGATGTAACTAATCAGTGGCTGGAAGGAAATTATAATCTTAAAATTTCACAGAAAAAAGAAGGTTTAAAAATAAAACTATCCAGTCTACACAAAGAAAAATACAGTAAATCCAAAGAAAGAAAGGAAATTATAAATAGCAAAAATCAAAGAAAAAGAGAACAAATGAAAAGTAAAGATAATAAAGCTGAAAACAAAACAAAACACCCAAACTTATGGCAATATTAATCAAGCAAAAAAGAGAAAATAAGAATGAAATCAGAATAAAAACAAGACAGTTACAAAAGCTATTTCAGAGCTGGGTGTGGTGGCGCATGTTTGTGTTTGCAATCCCAGGCCTTGGGAGGCTGAGAGTGGAGTATAGCAGATTCAAGGACAGCCTCAGCAAGTAGTGAGAATCTCATCAACCTAGTGAGACCCTGCTTCAAAATAAAACTAAAAAACAGGGCTGGGGGTGTAGCTAGGAGGTATAATGCCTCGGGGTTCAATCCTCAGTAACACACACACACACACACACACACACACACGAGCACACACACACATACACACAAAAGCTATTTGACCAGATGACAGATATATTTGAAAGCCTACATGAAATGGATAAATTACTAGAGTTACCAAAAAACACAAGTCATCCTATAATCAGTATATATATTTAATAATTAATCATCCTCACGAGACATTAGGCAATAGTTAATTTCAATTTTACAGAATTCTCAAAAAATCCAAGGAAAAACTTCTCAACTCATTTTATGAGGTCAAGATAATGTTTGATACTAAAAATTTGGGACACACATTGCATGAACAAAAATGCCAAACTTATACATAAAATGCGAGGTTACCAATTCTAATAACATGTAAAAACATAACATATCATAAGCATGTATATTCAGAAATGCAAGCTTTATTCAGAATTTGTAAAATTGTAACTCAGCACAGTAAAAAAAAAAGGTGAAAGAAAAATGTTATAATTATCTTAAATGATGTTAACTTTTTTTTTTTTTTTTGGGAATTGGAGAGTGAACACAGGGAATTTCTACCTCTGAGCTACATCCCCAGACCTATTTTATTTTTTATTTTGAAACAGGGTCTAAGTTACTGTGGGCTGGCCTAGAACCTGCATTCCTGTCTTAGCTTCCCAAGTACTGTGATTACAGGTATGAGCCAAACTTTTTCTTTATAAAATTCAAATAATTATTTACAAAAATATCATAGTAAACTTGTGATAGAGAACTTTTATTATTATGATAAAATATAGTTCCTAAAAAACCAACAACAAATATCCCATCAAATATCATTCAATAAGGTGGCTCTTGTTATTTTTTTCTTTTTGGTATTGGGGATTGAACCCAGAGATATTGTACTTCCAAGCAACATCCCCAGCCCTTTTGATTTTTTTTTTTTTTGAAATGGGGTTTCACTAGGTTGCCGAGAATCTCACTAAGTTGCTGAGTTTATTCTTGAACCTGAGATCCTTCTGTCTTAGCCTCCCAAGAACTAGGATTACAGGCATGTACCACTATGCCTGGTCAAGGTGGCTTCTTTTAAAATAAGAAACAACAGAAAGATGTCTATCATTATTACTTCTATTCAAAGGTCCTGAACTGTCCAAAACAATGGAAAAAAAAATGTAAGGATCAGAAAGAAAACATCAGCCACCATTATTTATAAACGACATGCTTTTGTACATATATAAAGTATATATATACTTTTAGAATTACTAGAATTACTTACTAATTATTTAGCAAGGTTGCTGGAAAAAATCAATAATGAGAAATCAGTTGCATCTCTATGTATCCACAGCAAAGAGAAAACATGCCATAGAGATGTAAAATTTACAACAGCAGAAAAAAATAAAGGACCTAAACTATGTTGATTATTCAATAAATAATAATTATAGTAAACTTGTGATAGAGAACTACCTGTGTATAAGACCTACCTTTAGGAGAAAAAAAATCATAAAGCTATACTAGGGACTTAAAGAAATGGAAAGGTACACATACTCATGGGCTGACAGATTTAATATGGGAGTATTAATCCCCATCAACTTGATCTACAGATTTGCTACAATTCTAGTTAAAATCACAAGAGGAGGTCTTGTCTCTTTCTTTTGCTCCCTCCATCCCGCCCCCCTTGGCAATTGATCAATCTGATCCTAAAACTTGTATGCAGATGCAAAGAACCAAGAATGGACACTTAAAACATGATAACAAGCTAAGAGAAACTGTGCTACCAGCCTTCAGACTTCCTATGGAGATGGAGTGATTCAGATCATGTGCAACTGTCACAGATCAAGACAAATAGGAAACAGGACCAAGAGCCCCCAAAGAAATCCACCAATATAAGGAAACCTGGTACGTATCACAGCCGGCACTTCTTATCAGTGGGGAAAGGAGGGGCTACTTAATAAATGGTGTTAGGATTACTAAATATCCATCTGGAAAACACTTAAATGTATTTCTGACTCACATGGTAACTCCAGATGGAGTCCACACTTAAATAGTAAGTCTGTAGTAACAATAATATATTATAGCCTTATAATATGAAGTCTATTTCCCATTATGTAAGATAAAATAATTTCAGCTTTAAATATGGAAGTAAAAGGTGGGCATAGTGGTGCACACTTGTAACCCCAGTACTTGGGAGGCTGAGAATGGAAGATTGCATGTTCAAGGACAGGCTTAGCAATGTAGCCATGGAGAGAGACTTTAAGCAATCTAGTGAGACTCTTTTTGAAAACAAAATAAATAATAAAAAAATAAAGGGCGGGGGGTGCATGTAGCTCAGAGGCAGAATACCCCTGTGTTCAATACATACACACATGCATGTGCACACACACACACACACACACACACACACACACAAAGGAAAAAAAAACATAAAAAAACCTTCAAACCTTTTAGAAGAAAAACTAATAGACACTATAGAATAAGGAGAGATTTTGAAAAGACACTAGATTTCATAAAGAAAAGGTTGATAAATTCCATTAATAAGCATGAAAATAAAAGCTTCTGTTCATCAAAAGATACTATTAGAGTTAAAAAAAACTTCATCCACAAACAGAAAATTTGCTACACATATAGTTAACAAAGGACTAACATCCAGAATATATAAAGATCTCCTAAAAAAGAAAAAAAAATACAACAGAAAAATGAGAAAAGTTAAAATAGGAATCCATAAACGAGGACTCAAACATGCAAATTAAGTATATGTAAAACTGTAGAGCAACATGTTTTATAACAGGAGGAACATAAATTAAAGCACAGTGAAACACCACTACAGACTCACCACATTGGTTGAAATGATGAAATGTGACAATTCTGAATGAGTGTGATAATGTAAGGGCTTAGGACCTCTCATACTCTGCTGGTGGGAGTATAAATGGATACAAACACTTCAGAAAACAATCTGACTTTACCTTACGAAGTTGACCAGGTACACGTGCTAAAAACCTACACATCTTAAATGAATCAAGAGACACATACAAAAATTTTCAGAGCAACAGCATAATAGAGAAGAATTATAAATAGCCAAATATCTTTAAAAAAAAAAGGTGGTATAGTCACAAGATAGAATATTATACAACAGTGCAAATGATTCAATTATAAGGACATGTAGCAAAACAAATATACTTAATAATGGGCATGTTAGTTATTATAAGTGTAAAGCTTAACAATATGTTATTTATGGATACCAAAAATACTTTAGAAAGCGTGGGGACAATAAATACAAAATTTGGAATTCTGACCTTGAAAGCTAACCTTTCAAGGAAGATAAAGATATCAGTCATGTTTTCCTTTTAAAGTTAGGTGGTAGCCGGGCGCGGTGGCGCACGCTTGTAATCCCAGCATTCGGGAGGCTGAGACCGGAGGATCCGGGTTTGCGGCCAGCCTCAGCTACCTAGTGAGGCACTCCGCAACTTAGTGAGACTCGGTTTCAAAATAAAGAATAAAAAATAGGGCTGAGGGTATAGCTCGGAGGTAGAATGCCCCTGAGTTCAATCCCCAGTACCGCAAAAAAAAAAAAAAAAATAAATAAATAAAGTTAGGTGGTGACTTCATTACGTGTCCTATATTCATATGCTCAGTAACTCTTAAATGATTCCTATATTCTAGTGTATGAATCAAATGTCGCATAAAAATATAATTTAAAAAAGAGAAGAGCCCCCAAATGGAGAGGAAGATTAATACTACAAAGAATGATGAAAGATACTGAGGAAAAACAGAGAATCATTTAATAAGAGTTGCATATAAAATTACTTCTCACCAGGTGTCAAATTCTACCCAGGAGAGGGACATCACCTAGATTTAATTTGCAGGTGTACAGTTATTTCCTACATAAAATCCAGTCTAATTCTACCTGTGCCTCGGCTGTAAAATAAAGATGAGGTTCAAGTTTGCTTCTAGCCCTAGAATTCCGTACTCTGGTGAACACACAGCAGCAAAGGTACAGAGGCCTCAGGACCAGCTCTTCCTGCCAAGCACACAGGTTCAAAGCTCAGAAAGTTCCACCTCAGTGCAATCTTTGAGCAGACCACAGTTCTGTACCAAGAGCTGCAAACTGTTTCTCTCAACCACTGAGATAAATGTGATTCTTTTTCTGCATAAGATCACAGAGCACAAAAAGAAACAAGAGGATTGTACAATGTAATAAGAAAAGGAGCCAGTAGGACTCCCGAAGGTGTCGGCCAATACCATCAATTTGAAATATGAGGAGCAACTCTAGAACGCTGATCCAGTCTCACTCAGTTTGCAGTTCACTGTTTATAGGTTTCTGGACCAGAAAAGCACAAAGCAAAGACTTTTTGCTGGGTTGGGGACAGGGTGTCCAGGAGGGGACTCGGTACACTCTCTGACTGCTATTCTTTTTTCCCTTCTCCCTTAACCTATCCTTTAGTATTCTCTCCTCTCCTTCTACTATAAAGCATACTACCAAGCACTGTAACCGCCTTCAAATGCCACGATTTCAACAGAGCAAACAGGTGCCCCGTCTTTCAAAACAAAACCAAATGCAACACAGTACACAGGAGGAGCAGTGTCAAATTCTCCCTCAAGTTCCATAATCAGACTCCAATCCTATCTGGATACCAATGGTTGCTAGCTTCCTAGGCTGCTGTTAGGAACACCTTCTCCAGGGACAGACAAGCAAGACAGCTGAGCAGCAGCAGCAGATCCAGGTGGAGAGATGGGCTTTCTTGACAATTCCATTTTGGCACGACCTTAAGAACCGATGTTCTGTATTGCAATAGAACGGCTGCCTTGCTTCACGATCCATGGGAGCTGCAGGTTTCCCCTGCAGTCCTTGACTGCTTAATTATAAAATTAAGCAGCAATTAAACAGCCTCACATGGTGGTTAGGTGGAACTTTCTCACAATGTTGTAACATGCTGCAGTCTAGACTTACATATAGTCCAGGTATATCACTCCTTAAAGCCACTGGCCTTGTCACCATCTACATGGTGCCGGAGGTAGCAGAAGAAATTCAAGCTGAGTCTTCTCTGGAGGTTTAGGGAGCCCAGAGAGCAGATGTGGGAAGGTCGTGGAGGGCAGCTGGGGTGAATCTCCACATTGCTATTAATCAAACATCTGCAGTATGCTTACTACGTGCCAGGAACATAACTCAGGGGTTAATCTCAATAATTTATGAGGCAGGTATGGGTTTTCTTGTGAGAAGCCCATGTCCTCTAGCTTGAGGTCACGTAGCTATACAACGAGGACCCAGGAAACTTGGTTCCTGAGTTTATGTGTTACTGGCGCTGAGCGGCTTTCCTCTGTCATGCCCTGTTGCCATAAGAAGTCTGCCTTGGAGGCAGCTGGCAATGGACTGAACCTTTGAAACTGTGAGCCAAATAAACCTTTCCTCCTCTCAGTTGTTGTTGTCAGGTATTTTGGTGATAGCGACAAAAAGGTGAGTAACGCACTGTGCATAATTTCTGGGCTCTGTTGTCATATGAAAGACTTGCCTCCCACCCACTCTCTTCCAATCTCCTTAATTCTTCTTTGCTCCCGTAGTGGTCACATGGTGTGTGTGTGGGGGGGGGGGTCAAAGCAAGGACCCTTAGATTCAGGTGAGTTGCTATGGCCTCTACCTGGACGCAGCTGACACTACTATGATTATAAGAAATCTGAACTTCTCTTTTCCAAGAAGGACAGACTCTGTTCTTTTATTTGTTCTATGGAATTTCTGCAGGGGATATCTCTGGGAAAGTAGCGGAAGACACAGGCATAAAACTCTTAAGATGTGTGAGCATTTATTTTTAAGGATGATGCACCTTGAGTACTTTACACCCAGGCAAATTTAAAAATAAGCAGGTTTTCAATGTCTAAGGATGGGCCAATCTCTGAGGTTATTGAGTAAAAAAGTCAACATGGTAAAGTCAATTACACTATTGACAGATACTCTTACAAGGAGATTTCACATCATAATTATATGCAAAGGAACCCAGCAAATACAAGCTGTGTAATGATCGGCTAATAAAAGTAACACTTCATCTATGTCAATAACTGTTTCAGAGTTAAGACAAACAAACATGGCCTTTGCCACTCAGCAGAGAGGGAAAAAAAAAATCCCGAAAGACAAATATTTTCACTTAAGGAGAAGTGCTTAGACTCACACAGAAAGCCTGTCACACAAAGGAGAGGAGGAAATTGGTCTTTAGTGGGTGCTAATGGGCCCGCTCCCTCTCCCTCACCCCAGCTGAGCATGCTGGTGCAGCAGTCCCATAAACACCAGAGCACCCGCGGGAATCCCGGGCTACACAATGCCACACAGTCTGGTGGATGACACTCACTGTTTTCCTTTGAACCTCAGCTGAATTTGGGTCCAATGGACACATCGCCAAATTCAAAAATTTAAAAACGATCATGATCGTGAAAGAGCGAAACAAGATCCGCCCCCCGCCCCAACCCTTCCCGGTGGACTTTATATGAACGCTCATTCTGCAAATGTCTGTGTAGCTGTGTTTATGGTCACGTTTCCAAAAGCATCTCAGTGCCTACTAGTCACCCTACCAAAAGAGGGAAAGCAAGTAGGTGGTCGAAACCTTACAGAGCTCACTACCTCTCTTCCTCTGATTTCCCTTAAAACAAAGGAGGCAGCTGCAGAACTGATACTGAGACGATTCACTGCCAATGCACAATGGCTACCTGGCTACCTCTATTTATGAAAATGGAAACTTGCCTCGTTCCTGCAAACTGTGGTTGCCTATTTTACCAAAATGGTATTGTTAGAAACCCCTGCAATGCTCAGGATGGTCGCTCTTTAATTAGACTATGAATCTTTTTGTAGTGAGCAGACACTGAGCAAAGGCTACTGTCACTCAGCCTCCAAGGCACCCTTCCCTGCTGATTCACGGGCTCCCGCTGGGGGTGGGGCTGGGGTTGGCCCAGGTGTCCCTTTTTGCTTTACCATCTGGCTCCACCAGCAGGGGGCGCCCTAGAGACTCAAAGGTGATGGAGGAGAGAAGGGATACTCTCAGCTCTCTGTGCTTCTGGAAACTCTATGACCCCAGCAACACCTCTGTACAGCAGCAGCAGTGGTTCATTCCAGAAGCCGCTGTGGAATCCAGCCTGTGGTTCCTTTACAGGCACCAGCACCAGAGAGTACCTCCTCCGCAGAGGCCGGCCGGGATCCCACCCTCTCAGCAGCAGCCTGAGATTCCGGCCCGTGGGGTCATTGGTGCAATTTTTGTTTTTTTCCCACAGGTCTGATGGTGGCTGCGTCCTGCGCCTGCTCTAAGACCCCCTCAAGTTTATTTTTCATCCTTTCTGCTACCTAGTTGACAGTTTTCTTCCTGGTTAATGGTTCTTTACCTTGAAATCTCTGTTCAAATACCTGGTGTGGCTCCTGTCTCCTGACTGGACCCAACAGACACCCAGGTCTACCCCTGGAAACCACTCTGTGGACTTTTTCTTTCAAGGTGCCCAACTGAGGTATCAGATTTCATGAGTGGCAGATTTTTCTTTTCTTTTTTCTTTTTTTTGGTACTGGGGATTGAACCCTGAGTCTTGAACATGCTAGACGAGTGCTCTACCACTGAGCTACATCCCTAGACCTTTTTTATATTGTTTGGAGGCTGGGTTTTGCTAAGTTGCCCAGTCTGGCCTCCAACATAAACTTGTGATCCTCCTGCCTCAACCTCCCAACAGCAGCTCTTTGAACAAAAACAAGACTTGACTGGTATGGCTGCAACACTGTATCCCCTAACCAGAACATAACCAGGGGAATAACTACCACTATTCAAAATACTACCTCTGGAAGGGACTACTCAGGAAAATCTGCGATAATATATGCCACGAGGGCAACAGTTAGGAGGTAGCTTCTGAGGAAGGCCACCCCGGCGTCTGCCTGGCTCCTCTGCGCCCTTCTAGAAGGAGGAGCTGGACTCACAGAGAAGGTCATGCTTGAAGATGCTCAGAAGAGTCAAGAGGGTATACTTGAAGTCTGTATTTAGAATCTGCTAATGAAAATACATTGTTGCTCCAAGCAAAAATAGTCTACAGCTTCGAAGTCTTCTCCATGAAAAAATGTAAACCAGGAGATAGGAAAGACCGCTCTTTTATGGGTACATTGTAATTGCACATGATAAAGAGGTTCCTGTTGATACACATAACATTATTTGATCTGATTCCTTCCCCAGATCTCTCCCCAGACCACCATCCACTACTCTACTGTCTTTCGGTATTTTCATGAGATCCCTTTTTCTATCCTTCTTTCCTCTTTAGCTTCCACATATGAGGGAACACATCCAGCCCTGGATTTTCTGAGTCTGGCTGACCTCACTTAGCACAGTGCCCTCTGGTTCTATCCTTTTTCAGACAGGAAGGCTTTTAAGGAAATACAGGAGACAGAGACGTGTCCTTCACAAGGTGAGGCGAGCGCACTGGCATTCTGGCTTCACGGAAGAAGCTTTATGAACTCAAGAAGAATTATCCATCTACCGGTAACCAGGAAAGATCATAAAGAAGTATAAGAAAAAGTTCCCTTCCACAGAGTTTGATTTATTTGGTATTGGGAATAGAACCCAGGGGTGCTCTACCTCTGAGATACACCCCTAGTTATATTCAATTTTTACTCTGGAACAGGGTTTTGTTAAGTTGCTAAGGCTGGTCTCCAACGAAGATTCTCCTACCTCAGCCTCCTAAGTACTAGGATTACAGGCATGCACCACTGTGCCTGGCTACTTCCTGTATATTTTTAGAGACCATCTCTTTGTCAGATTAGTAGAAATGATTTTTCTTTTCTTTCTTTTTTTTTTGCAGTACTGGGGAATGGACACAGGGGGATTCTACCTAAGTTATACCCCAGCCCTATTTTTTTATTCTTCAGATTGAAGCAGGGTCTCAATAAGATGGGGAGGAGCTCACTAAGTAACTGAGGCTGGCTGTGAACCTGTAATCCTCCTGTCTCAGCCTCCTAAGTACTAGGATTACAAGTGTATGTACTATGCCCAGCTGATAATACGATTTTTCAATCTATCACTTTTGTGTGTGTGTGTGTGTGTGCCCGCGCGCGTGCGCACGCTGGGGATTGAACCCAGAGATATTCTACCTCTGAGCTACACCCCCAGCCCTACTTTATTTTTATTTGGCAACAAGGTCTAGCTAAGCTGCTGAGGCTGGCTTTGAACCTGTGATCTTCCTGTCTCAGCCTCCCAAGCACTGGGATTATAGGCACGCACCACCAAGCCCTGCTGATCTATGGCTATTCCAATTCCTACCAACTGCCCTTCTTATCAGGTCCCAGACACCAGAGTCTACCCTAAAGATCAAGCAAATTGGTTGGCTGAAGAGTTAAAAGACACAAGCTCAGGACAAAGATCTATGTAGCTGTTTTGCAGAAGTGAGTCTGACCCTGCTTCTCCTGTAGGCTCAGTTAAACAGACATTCTGCAACAGTTTCCTTTGGGACATGAAATACCAGGAAAGCAGAATAGCCTTCAGGTGCAAACTTGATCCCTAAACAGAGAAGAAAGGAAAGGCAGGCAAGCCGCTCTGAGGGCTGCTCTGAGGGCTGCTGCTCCGAGGGAGGGGTCTTTTGCAAGCAAGCATTCTGTGTGAGAGAAGAGGTGTCAGTCTACTGAGTGAGTGAGCTAGTCCCCATCCTTAGTCAGCAAACCACCCAGGATGGAAGGGGGCACATGGAAATTATGCGGACAGAAGGGGGCACACAGGGCCACGCGTGCCAGGGCCTCAACTGTAGCATGGGGCTGACAGGGTTATAGGAAAGAGAATCTGTCTTATGCGGGCTGACCACTTTCAGAAAGTGTTATAAAGCATCACATGGAGGTTGGTGGAGGGAGATCTATGCAGAAGGAACGGCATGAATAAGACAGGCAAATACTGGACATATCTGGTGCATGGATTTGGCTCAGGGAGAAGGGCAGACTCGGGGATGTAGTGAGAATCATGGAGGAGGCTTCTGCAGACAGCTGATGGATGGACAGGAAATGGGAGGAGGTGACCATGCTGGTGGCACACAAGGGTCTAAGCTGGTGGCAGACCCTAATCCGGGGCTGGCAGTGGAGATGAGGAGGCCAGAGGAAAGAGATCTCCCAAGTCCGTGTGGTTTGGCTGCTGACCTGATTCTTGGAAACAGGGAATGATGTTGCTGGCTATTTATAGACCACTTAACAAAGCATGTTTTGCACAGCATTTTGCATTTGATTTTTATTGCAGCAGCTCCTGCTTAGCCGTAGAGGAGTATCAAGGATGAGGGAACTGAGGCCCCATGAGATCAGACACACAGGATGGGGAAGGGCCAGGGCCAGGCCTTGAGCTAGATCTACCAGCCTAAAATCCAATTAATAACCTGCCACCTTTTCCTCCTGCCCACCTTACCCTGCTTCCTTACAACCAAGAAAGTGTACTTTAACCTGTCTGCAGCTCCTCATCTACAGAGAAACCAGGAGAGTTTGATAGTCCAAGAAGGAGAAGGTGGCATTTGGATTTCAGGGGCGTTGAAGGTTATTATTGAACATTTAAAGTAGGCTTGTCTTCACTGGCTAGAGGCTGGTCCTGTCCACCCTGGGAAGGAGTCCAGGGGACACAGCAATGCCTTCCCGCCCCTCAGGCCGCCCCACCCTCGAGTTCCTCCCTTACCTCATGGCTCCCGTCATCCCGATGGGCGTGATTGGCAATGGCCGGACACCCGGAAACAGCCCTCGGCTCAGGACCCGCGCTCCATTCTGTATGACTCCTGAAGGAACTGGAAAAGCAAAGAGGAAAGAGACATCAGGCGTGAATCCAACGGTAAAGACTTCCGTTCTAAGTCAGAAAGTTGGGATATACTAGAGAGAGAGAGAGAGAGAGGGAGGTGTGCGCACACTTGCACACAGAGAAACATATCAAAGGAACAAGACAGCAAGGCACAAAGGTAATTGGGTCAGCAAAATCAGACCAATAGCTTACTAACTAATCACTGATGCCTAGGTTAAAAAAAAAAAACAAGGTGAGTTCTAGAAAGGGGGCTCTGAATGTCACTTTCTTATACTTGTTAAGGACAACCTCTAATCTTTCTTGGGTCAGACCTGAGAATGTCTCTCGATGCCGACGCAGGAGAACAGAAGCGAACCAATAACATGCCTCCTCAGGCTCCTCAAGGTCACGGCCAGGGTCAAAGTCGAGAACATCCTCCTAACTTTATCCCACAAGGCAACAATATAGCTAGAAAGCACAGCAGGGCACATTCCCAAGCTCTCGCTGCAGTCACCTTCACATTGGTCTTCGCCCCCTGACCAAAGGCCCCTCCCGGGGCGGGGGGCTTGGAGGAAGGGATGAGTGCCGGCTCTGGCTCCGGCTTCTGCCTCAGTCGCCCAGAACCTGCCTTGGAGTCTCCTCCTTCCCTGACACTTCCCCCAAGCAGGTCTACTGAGAGCACACTCGGCACCTCACCTTCTTCTAGACACACGGGTCCCTGATCAACCCTGACTCTTCCGGCCAGCAACCACCAGGCCCTGTCAATTTTCCATACAAACTCCTACCAATCCAAATGCCTAACAGGAAAGGCAGGGAATCCCTGACGTTTGACCTTTCTTGACACCCTATACGTGCTTGCGTGTGCGTGCACACACACACACACACACACACACACACACACACACACGGCAATTTCACCTGGTTCAAGCTAATCTTTTGTCTCCTACTGCAGCCACCAAACCCCGCCCTGTGTCTATGGGGCCAGGCGTGAGCCAAGTTGAGAGCACTGATGGGTTTTTATCTTAGGTTTTCTTGTGCAACTCCCCGAATCTGTTTCCCTCTCCTGACTGTTCACCCACACCCCTTCTGCTCTCTGAGCCCTGGCAGAGATTCACAAAGAAGCAAGTGCTTTTGACAAACACCACCGAAAAGACTAGAAAATTATGTGTTCAAAAAATGAAAATCAGCCTGGACATTAAGTTTTAAAAGCCAGCATATTACTTGTGCAAAATAAATACTTTGTATAAAACAAGTAATCTATTCATATGTGTTGCTTGTGTAATTCTTCTCTAAGAATATTTCCATAAATATTTCAACACTTTAATTTTAGAAATCCCAAAATTTCAGCCAGGTGTGGTGGTGTACACCTGTAATCCCGGTACTTGGGAGGCTGAGACAGGAGGACTGCAGGTTTAAGGATAGCCTCAGCAAATAGTGAGACTCTCATCAACCCAGCAAGACCCTGTTTCAAAATAAAAAAATAAAATAGGGCTTGAGGGGGTAGCTCCCCTAGGTTCAATTCTCAGTAAAACACCCCCCCCCCAAGTTTTCAACTCTACAAATATTTCAATGAAATTGACACAGGTGCATTAAAATGGGTTGGAAAGCCTAATTTCGAGCTTACATATTATATTAATTAATATTATTATAATCATATATCATATTATATATTATGTACTGTATTTAAGTTTTTAGACATACTCCACATCTGGGACGATGGGACAAAATAGGTTAAAGGTCCTTCATGTAAGGTCAATGGCCATTTCTTGAATATGGTATAATTTTATAGACTTCTTGCCAATAATCTCTGCCATTTTTCTTCCAGGTTTGCCTAAGGCTCTTATACCAGGTCTTACGAAAGGCAGAATGAGAAGTAAAACTGAAACTCTTGCCTAAGCCCCTACTACCAAGTGCAGGTCAATGTTCCAGAAGGTCCACAGTCATTTCTCGTCACTAACTGGGAGAGCAGGTTGGGCCAGACCAGGAACTCTGCTATCCCCAATGAGCAGCCTGATTTTAGATGACAGATCAGACCACCTGAGGCGGAAGACTTACCAGGCATCCCAGGAGCACGGCACTGCTATAATGTGGTGTGCAGCTAGTTAAACCCTGCTACATTATTGGTTCTCTATTAGGAAGAATGTCTAAGATCTACATTACCTGATGATTTGTATTAGCTGATTCCAAGACTTCCTATAAAGTTACAGGAATCAAGATAATATAGTACTGGCCAAAGTATAGACATACAGACCACGGGAACCAAGTGGAATCTAGAAATACACCTACACGCATGTGTGGTCAACTGATTTTTGATATCAAGACAACGTCATGGGGGAAAGGAAGACACTGGAGATCCATTTAGGAAAAAAACTACCCTGGACCCTTATCTCATACCACATATGAAACTAACTAGCAATGAACCATAAATCTAAATACGAGAAAACTATAAAACTTGTAGAAAATAATAGAGGAGAAAAATATATCAGTAATTCCCAAGGACACATGCAAAAGACTAGTAGAACTCTGGGGTTTGTAGGTAGGTATCCCAGTCGACTAAACAGGCTTTATGTTTGCCTATTGGGAGGGGGTTTTAATTATTTTGCTGTATGGTATTCTCCTAGAAATGGCCAGGTAACCATAGGTTGAGTTTAGTTCTGACATGCTGTATCTCACTAGGGATCATCTGTGGGATAGCAAAGAATGTGACATCATGGGGTATGTAGATAAATAACTTAAATATTGAAAATCTGCATTGCCATTGTAATTTTGGCCGGTAAAAATGATTACAGTCCCATATACAGATTGTACAAATGAGTTGATTAAAATGTTAACCAAGTGTGCCGGGCGTGGTGGCGCAGGCTTGTAATCCCAGCATTTGTGAGGCTGAGACTGGAGGATCCGGGTTCGCAGCCAGCCTCAGCTACCTAGTGAGGCACTCTGCAACTTAGTGAGGCCCTGTTTCAAAATAAAGAATAAAAAATCGGGCTGGGGGTATAGCTCAGAGGTAGAATGCCCCTGAGTTCAATCCCCAGTTCCACACACACACAAAAAAGTTAACCAGGTGTATTCCTGTGTATCAGGTGATGAGGACACAGGGTAAATACAGTTATGTGGGCGCGAGGGAGATGTAAGGAGACAGTGAAAACAAACTGTGGTAGGCTGTAGGCCTACAGGATGGAGACACCTAGCTCAGGCTAAGGAATATCTGGGAAGACTTCCTGTAGGAAGTGGCATCTATGTTGGCATTCAAAGGCAGAGAAGCAGCCTGTACAAAGATCTGGACGTGATTAAAAGAATGCACAATGCACTCGAAGAACTAAAAATGTTATTTTTGCTATAACATAAAATCCTAGCAGGAATGAGAAGTGTCTGGACTTTTGCGAAAACCGTTAAATGGTTTGGAGCAGAAAAGTGGTTTGCAATGAAGTGGCTGAGAGCCAGACTCTGGTACTCTAACCTGCATCTGTGTCTCACCTCTGTCAACTACTGACCTGCCCCTCTATGCACAACTACTTCAACTTACAAGCAAGACAGGGGACAAGAATGGTATTTACCTCTCAGGGTACTGGGAGACTTGACTGAAGGAGCAAAGACACTCAAACTTAGAAAATATGTGTTAGTTATCACGAGCATCGTGGCTAACACCGTCCCCACCCACAGCGGGATCCCAAGGCCCTGTGCTTTCTCTATTTCAGGTGAGCTGAAAACTCCTAAGAACAGAACAAGACAAAAGCCAGAGCCAGGTGCAAGAGCTTCACTGGCTTCCCAGTGACAGAGCGGCTGGAAGAGCAACAGCCACCCAGCGATGCTTCTGTTCCTCTCCTGTGCATTGTGTCACGGTCATTCCTGATCGCAAACACCCAAACACCCAGAAGTGGAAAGCCCTGGCAGCCAGTCGTCACCCAGCATCTACTGGAGACAGGCCACTTTGGATGCTCTCTGTCTCATGGAAACCTTTTGGGAAGAAGTGTTCTGCAGTGTTAAGAGGGCTCTGAGCAGCTCAGCCTCAGTCCCAGGTCTTGCCCCAAAGCTCTGTGGCTTTGGGTGAATACCTTAACCTTTCTGGGCCTCCATTTCCCCATTGGCAAAGTGCATACACACACTTAGTAATACTGTTCTGAGGATTCGTAAATTGCTTAGCTCAGTGGCTGGCCCATGAATACTCCTCCTCCTCCCGTCCTGTATCACCTCTCTAGCACACGGCTTAATGGGGTCAGGACCTGGGGATATTCAATCTATTATACCTTTTAAAAGTAGTTAGTAGTTAGCCCCAATTTTGTATCCACCCATTAAAACATCTTCCTGATTAACAAACTGCATTCGCTTCAAAGAGAATCTCATGGACAAAGCGCTCCTGAGCCGTCTCCTGAACCCCACAAGGCTTCTGGCATGTACACTGGCTCATCCCCGGAATCCCAGAGCTCGTTCCCAAGCGAGCTGCCAGCCCCAGCATTTCTCAGTCCTCCTCGCTGGCAGCCTCTCCCGGTTGAGATGGCGGATGTGCCCGCGTTTGCTCTCTGGCTGCCAGAGCCAGCTGTGACACCTAACTGTCCCCCCGTCTCTTCTCCTTTCTGTCCCCATCCCCAAGTGTCAGGGCTGTGCCTTCTGAAAGACGCGTCACAGCGGCCTCAAGTAGCTCGGCCTGAGGAAGGCATTCTGACAGGAGCCCTCCCGGACTTTGTAGACTGTGGGGCTCCGCAGGGACCACTCTTGGTCCCCCGTCCGTCAGCACACACACGCTTCCCCTTCCTTCCAGTCTCTGTCCCCACAGATCAAGACACTGAAAGGCTACTTTACAGCCAGCCCACCCCACCCAAGGTATCAAACTAAACTCCAGCTGGGTCAAAGACGCCAAATCAGTTCTGATTTGTGGCTCTCACTAGAAAGGGGCACAGGCCTCTGGCAGCCTTTCTTGAAAGACCAGCTAAATTTGCTTTTTTTTTTTTTTTTTTTTTGTGGTGGTGGTAGTACTTGGGGATTGAAACCAGAGGTGTTCTACCTCTGAGCTACATCCCCAGCCCTATTTTTTATTTTGAAAGAGTCTAAGTTACTGAACGTTGTTGACTTTGACCCTGAATCTGCTTGCCTCATCTCCCAAGTACTGGGATTACAGGTGTACACCACCCTGCCTGGCTAAATCTGCATGTTTTATAGGAGAGGGGGCACAGGTTGTTAGGACAAGGAACTTCAGCACCAGAGTCCCCAGCACTTGCTGGTCAGCCACGGTCTCTGAAGAGTAGCTCCAAACGTCCTGACTATAGCAAGAAAGCAACACTCACATGTGAGAACAGTCTAAAAAAGCAGTGTGTATGAGGGATGGTGTGATCTATGTGATCGTAAAATAAATAATAATTAAAAAATAAAAAGGTCTGAGGCACAAGACGAACTTTCCTGCATGCCATGTCATCTAGGCACTTTCCTCTGATGCACAGCTTCCTTGGTTTTGCAGAACTTCTAAAATTAACCCAACCCGAGAGCCCCTACGGCTGGCTTTGGAGGGCAGCCCTGGCGAACTCTATCGATGGCCATAAGCTGAGCAGCAGGTGACTCCTATAATCCTTCCCTTCCCTAAAGGCGCCCTGGCCACCTGCGTGCTAGGAAGCAGGCTGCAGAGGGGACAGGTGTGGCCGCACACAGTCTGTTTCCTGGTTGATGGTCTCCCGCTTCTGCTGGTTCTGGGGTGGAAGGCTGCCTCTCCCTCCACCTCAGTCCCCTTTGTTGATTTATCATGTAGAGTTTGTCTCTGGGAACATTCCAACCAGGGCTTACATAAGCCTCTGAAGATGAGTAATGGTGATCTGGCTTCTCTTGACTTAACAATTCCTGCATGGGGGTTAAAGATGACTCACAGGGCTCGTCAAAGGGGGAGCTGCGAGGCAGGTGCTTAAGGAGACACCGGAAGCTGAAATGAGACCACAGGGTCACTCTTTGGGGAGGGAGGGAAGAAGGGGTGGGTGGATGGATTTGGCTCCAAGCATGATCCCATGTTCAGGAGATAAGGAGCCAGCCTCCTGGGGTGCGTGTGAGACCCGCTGGTTCCTTATGACAGAATGTGCGCCATGCTGCAAACTGGCAAGGACTGAAAAAAGCTAATGTCACAGGCACTGCGGGTGCTGCCGGGGGGCAACCCGTGGGAGCCCGAGGGTTTTCTTAGCTGCACCCTGCTGCCTTGTTAAAAGTGAAGCATCAGACTGAAAGGAGGGCGAGGAGGGGGGCGTCCTTGGGGACTCCAGCCCGAGCAATGCAGGGTGCGTGGGGCTCCCCCGGGGCAGTGTGGGCGGAGGATTGTAGCGCTGCCTGAGGCCCTCCCCAGTCTCCAGAGCGGTTTCCTTTGTACGACCTGCTCAGCCAAGACCCTGGACGGTGGCCAGTCTGTCAGCCCAGAGCTGGCTCTGCAGATGCTGAGCCAGGGAAGGAGGAGAGGGAAAGATCTAAGTGGCTGCCATCTGGTGACCTGAAGTGGAGTGCCGCGAGGGGCGATGACAAAGGAAAAACCTTTCAAGCCACCAGGGAAGCCTCTGACTGCTGGGAGCAACAGTGGCAGAGGGACCAGGTTGGCGGCTCCCTCTCAGACAGGGCATGGAGCAGCCCAGAGGAGAAAACAAGGGGCTATAAATAGCAGTGCACCAGGAGGCTCCATAGACAGCCAGCCCCAGGGGACGAGCTGGGCAGGCAGCAAGCTCATGCAGCTCTGAGAAGCCAGGTCCCCTACGCGCGGAGCCCCCAGCCTGGAGGAAGGCCTGTATGCATGCACACTGGGTCACGTGCACACAAGCCACCACGCGACCCCCACCCGCCATCACGGGGGCTGGCTGTGGCCTCTAAACATTTCGCCTGGGAACCCCAGCTCACTGTTTCTTGGCCTGGGACAGTACCGGCAAGGAGGAGCCAAGGCTTAATCCTTTTAGCTCTGTAATGCTTCTCCCTGAGGGAAGGCACTGCCTCAATATTCAAGGTAATAAACCCCATGCAGTGGAAGGAAAGTAGAGGTGGGGGTGGGCAAGAAGGGCTGGCTGACTGTGGTGGGCGGTCACAGTGGTCGGCTGGGGAAGACAGTTAGGTGTTAGGAGGTGGCGCTCGGTCACCTGGCTTTCTAAAGTGCACACCAGACACGTGATGTGTCTTCACTTCCTTCCTACAGAGCAATAGCTGCAGTCTTGAAGGGCTTTCCAATCTGCCCGTGGATTATGCTGGTACCGCACGTCCAAAAGTTCAGAGAGGAATGTGAATACAGAGGGTGCCCCTCCCCTCTCCCCAGACTCTGTTTACTTCTGTGCTGCTCTGGCCCATGGGGGTCTCTTGCTGTGACCCTGGCAGGCCTCCTGGGTCTTTCCTTCTAGGGCCCTGGAGCCCCTCTCTGCTCAGGGACTTCCTGAAGACTACGGGTGGACTTCTCACACAGGTGTAAGAACTTCTGAAAACCATCCTACAGCTCCAAAACAGGAACACTTAAAACCCAAATTCAACATCCAACTGTAAATAGGACTATGGAGGTCCTGGCAAGAGAATTACTTAGTTGGAGTGTTAGGGGGATGTCCAGGAGAGATGTGCATTTGGCAGTGAGAACACTCAAAACAACTAACCTGTCAACTTGTTAGAGAAACCCCCTTCCTTGTCCACTGTGGTCACAAGTCCGGTAATCAGGGACTTTCACGGAAGCAGCTATGGATCCACGCATGCTCACTCAATCCCTTGCTTTTTCCAGAATCCCCATTTCACCTCTGAACCTCAGCAACTAGTTCATCAGAACTGCTTTTTTTTTTTTAAGAGTACTGATCTCTGTGCAGAATGGCTGGGCGCTAAGGAAGGTGTCTGAGTCGTACACAGCTGTGATGAAATCAGTGTGCTTCTACAAGCATGGATTATGCAATTTGATTTCAGAAACCATTCTGGCCTGTAACTTGATTACAATATTGGGCAGTACTTTCCCTGCGGTGCCATCTAAGAATGGAGGCTTTTAAGTATACATTTCTCCGGACCTTAAAACATCATTTAAAAGCCACCTTCCAGGTTAACTGCTAGTTACAGAACGATGCCAGTTACACATCTGCTTAGAAGCGGTGTTTTGCTGGCCGGAGGTGTGGGAAAACTGGCAATCTCTGTTCAGCAAAAGGAGAAGGAGACTTCTACAGCTTAAGGAGCAGGTCAGGGCGGTCCCAAGCAGAGGACCAGGACTCCCTGAGAACGCCTGACTGCATCTCTTGGGTTTTTGAAAAGGAAGGAAGGACAAAGAAGGAAGGACAGAATCAAATTTCTTAAGGCTGCCAAGAAGCTTGGGACAAGCGGAGAGCTATGAAAGACTGTCTGGGACCCCTCGTCAGTCCACCGTCTGAGCAAGGATGCTTTCCTGTGGGAAACACTATCATCTCCCATCTTCCTGCTGCTTAGGATCACCCGAGGACCTCAGAAAGCCAGAGCCAGAAGAGGCAGAAGGCCCAGCCGCAGGAGTGACAGGTGGGCTCCAGCCCCTAGCAGTGTCACCATGGGGTCTTCTGCCTCATGCCACCATCTCTATACTAGCGTATCCCAACAGTAAGTCGTGATTCCGCCATGTCCTGACCACAAGCTGAGCGAGCCCTAGTGGACCGGCTGTCTGTCTGCTCAATAGAGTTCTGGCCGAGTGTGCAACGTGAGCAGTGAACCCAGGCACCAGATCAGGGGGAGGAAAGGACAGATATCTTTATTTGAGGTCATTTTTCATCCCCATGGGAAGAAGACTTTTCTAAAACCATAGTCGTCTAGCTCTGAAGGTGTGAGGAACCCTCGGGTGGTAGACAGAAGCGAGGTCCAAGTAAGGAAGACAGTTGTCTCAAACGGGACACTGCTCTGTGGCCAATGGAAGGCAGGCAGGGGCCCTGCTTAGCGGAACCAGCCTTGCCTTTCTCTCTGGGGCAGCCTGGAGGGTTGCACCGATAGGACTTAGCATGGTTCCATTTCAAGGCTTGTCCAAGATTCAGCAGGCCAGACTATCCAAAATGGCAGACTATCCAAAATAAGGTCCCAGAAAGAAAAGAAATTTTAAAAACTGGGCACAGCTAAGCTGGTCTGTGGAGCCTCTCCTACAAACTTACAGGGACAATTCCTGCAGGAGATGGGGAGGTCTCTCCCCTGGGATGTGTAATGGGGTCTGCTTCTCTTCCTCCTGTAAGCTATGAAATCGTATGACCTTGAGAACACGCCTGTGCATCCACTCACACATATGCACAGCCACATTGTCTATGCAGAGGCATGTCATCATGCGCTTCTGTAGCTTTTGAAGGGAGTCTACAAGGGAAGGTCAGCTTCAGCGTTAGTTCTTCCTACGGCCTGGTGTATACATGAGAAGGTTAAGTTCACAAACTATGGCGCTGTAGGCTATAGAAATATCTACTCACAACCTGCTTGTATCTCAGGGGGAGTATTCAAAAGCATCATGGCACTGGCGGCATCAATGTCAGGATCTGGAAAAATCAACCAATAAATAACATTATTTACAAGGGGGCGGGTGTGTGTTTTTCCCCCGTAAGTTACAGTTTATGAATGCAGTAAAAAGAGAGAGAGAGAAAGGGAGGGAGGGGGAGAGAGAGAGAGAAAGAGAAAGAAAGAGAAAGGAAAAAAAAAAATCCAGGGAACTAGCTGAAATATCCCAAGGGTGACTTTCTTACCATTTAGATTTGTTGGTGGTGGTGGGGGGAGAGGTATTCTAGAGTAAGATTTAAGGCGCATGTAACAGTTTTTGTTTTTTTTCTTTTTAAAATTGGATGAATATGGTCTCTTGTCCTAATTTGGACTGTATGTTCCTGATAAGTTGCTGACCTCTGTGCAAGCTCAGCTTTTTTACCCTGGGATGGAGGAGAAGGAGAGCTAGTGACAATAGGAAGTTCAGCCACAGGAATCTTTATGAACTGGGGCACCTCACAGCATCAAGAAGAGAAAAGCATTACACACACCTGCATCGGGCGAGATACAAACAAGACATGTGGCCATTTCCACTTGTCCGCTGAATGTAAATCGCATTTAACGAGGAGGTTATGTGTGTGCGCAGCAGTGGTGGAGGTGGCGAAGCCATTAAAACAAAACAAAACAAAACAGGGCACTTTAAAGAAAAAATTAAAGTTCTGGTGTTGAGGGCAAGGTGTTTGCTTCCACGCCAATGATTGCTTTTAATATGGGCAGGAAAAACAAAACAACAAAACAACAAAAATACTCATCACTTCATTGCTATAATTCTTAATAGGTTTCTGGATCTTTGCCGATCCATCCGTTGACAGATGGCAGGTTATACAGAGACAGAAAAAAATATTATCCCTTTATAACTAAATTCATTTTCCTCTGAGAAACAGCAGCGCCGCTGCTATGGAAATGAAAGTTGCCATGGCAACGGTAAACAACCCCCCCCAAAATGGTCACTGAATAGGCTGAAAAGAACATCTGCCCCGGCGCTGCGTCCCAGCTGCCCCGGGGCGAAATTCGCTAATAGCCCAGTGATGCCTCCTGACAGAAGCTGCCGCCTGTGCCCTGTCCAAATAAATGAAGTGTGCAATTGAAGTCGACATCAAAATGCCTGCCCTTGCAGATTACTGCCTCCGTGTCCGCTAAGCCCAGTGACTAATGATGGGGGAGACGGGGGCTCGCGCTTGTCAGTTTTTGTACAAATTACAAACCAAAAAATTCAATTTACTACTAATGGCTCCATGGCACTTTATTTTGGGTATTATGCGAGAAAATTACTTTTTTTACTGTTTTAAAAAGTACATTTTTCATACTTTATATGTGCGGTTTAATTCCAAGGGAGTAATGCCATGCGGTAGAAAGCCCCACAAGCGATTAATAATATGGATGGTGCTGGTTGCAGAAGACAATGTCTCAAAAAAAAAAAAACAACCCAAAAGCAAAACAAAAAAAAAGGAACTTTACTCTGCAGGACTTTTTCTATTTTGCCTGCAGGAGGCCTGTTACTTACACTCCATAATGGAGTAAAAGTTTATTTTAATAAGTGCATTGTATGAGACACAGGTAAATTAACTTATTTGGCAACTCCTAGGGTGTATTTCCTAAAACAGTCATTCCTCCCCACTGGTATTATCGTGCACGCGTGCACACACACATCGAATGGTTAACTGAAAAGCCTGAAGTCCCATTCACTGCTCCAGCCCCCCTGCTCCTATCATGTCTTCTTATAAGGCTTGTTTTTAGGGAGACTCACTGGAACCCCCAGCTGCAAGGGACAAGCTCTCAGGTAACCTGGGACTGGCCTGGCTAGATGGTTCCCTGGGCAAGAGGAAATGCAGGTATGAAGTCAGGAGTCTTTTCTGACTTATTTTGCCAGCAAATAAAAGTTCCATATTCTCTGAAAATACTTGGGAGGAAGTCAGAGGGTCGCACCCACCATATTCCCTCCTAACCGGGTTTGCCGGGCCTGATGGCTTCACAGATAACAAATGCTGAGGCTATCCTGGAACTCATGCTGCTGTTCAGGCATTTTGGGGACACACAGTCTTCTCGTGACCTCACTCACAATGCATTCCTGCAACCCCACTTCTCTATTCCCAAAGGATGAGGTCCCCGGTAGCCTCATGTAGAGAACAGAATGCAAGGCAGGACCTGAGATTCTCTAGAGATCCTAGCAAGCAAATTGGCAAACAGTGCTGGCCCTCCCCCAGGGGTAGAGTGAGTGCCATCCTTTTAAAAAGTCAACTGTATTGAGGGCTGATTTACATATGGTAAGATGCACCCGTTTCCTGTGTAGGGTTTGATGAGTTCTGACAAATTTTATACCAGTGTTATCACCACCCTGATAAAGATGAAAAGCACAACAAAGAAAACTATTTCCATCACTCCAAAGCACACATAACCTATCCCCGCCTTGGACAAACCACTGGTTTACTTTTTGTTATTTATCCATGATGTCAGGAGTTTGTTGCTTACAGTTCTAAGTGAGTAGTATTCCACTGAATGGCTCTACCACCATTTTTAATCCCTTCACCTACGGATGGACATTGGACTTATTTGCAGATTTAGACATTATAAAAAAGCTGCTATAAACTTTTTTTTTTTTTAATCAGTCTTTCAGGACATGTTTTCATTTTTCCTGAGAAACTGCTGGTCAGACTGTTGAACTTTATAGGGAATTGCTACACCATTCTCCAAGAGTGGTATACCGGGTATGAGGTTTTCTAGTTAATCGTTCCATATATTGTCAACATTTGACATCGGTAATTTCAAGTGTTGACAATATATGGAACATATATGGGGTGAAGAGTAGTATTTCATTGTGGCTTTAACTTGTATTTACCTAGTAAAGGATATTGAGTATGTATGTTCATGTACTTAATGGCCATTTGTATATCTTCTTAGGGGAAAAATCTGTTCAACTTTTTTGACTATTTTTAAATTATTCAACAATATAAAGCTGTATGCTTCTTTAAGTCTTCTAAATGTAATTCTTTGTGATACATACACACACACACACACACCTTTTTTTCAGTTGACGGCTTATCCGGTTTCTTAACAGTATATTTCAATATGCAGAAGTCTTTACTTTTTATGAAGTTCATTTGACCAATTTGTTCTTCTACAGCTTAATGCCTCTGTGTTCTAAGAAACCATAGGCTACTCCAAGGTTGCAAAGATGTTTGCTAAGTGGCATCTTTTTTTGTTGTTGTTTGTCAGTGTACTAAATATAAAGTCATCTAGTTCCAATACCCACTTTTATTTCTCATCAATACCAGGGGACACTCCTTGGCACCTGGTGTGACATGCCTTTATCCGCGTCCCACCCTGACACCCTGTGTGTGTTTCAGTCCTCGGAGCAGACACTCTCCCCGCTCCTAGCCAAAAAGAAGAGTCGCTACAATGCTTACTTTTAAATATTATTAAAATGCTAAAGCTTCCCTGTTTTCAACAATCATGAAAGAAATACATGCTCAGTAAAACATACACACACACACACACACACACACACACACACACACACGATAGGCGAATATAATTTGAGAAATAAATGCCTCCTGCACAGACCCACTCTGACTCCTATTTTGTGTATATATGTACAGAAATTATCTATGCAAAACCAAGCATTTATGTATATTTGTTCAGATTCCAACACACATATATTTCCACTCTGGCACATTAAATCTATGTTTTAAAAATAGGTTTGCAGTGGTCCTTTCCCTTAGCCACAGTCTCATTTTCTGTGGTTTTAGTTATCCATGGTTTAAAAATCCCAAGTGGACATTCCAGAAATAAATAATTCATGATTTTTATTATGGTATATTATTGTAATTATTCTACTTTATTATTAGTTCTTGTCGATCTCTTAATTTACAAATTAATCTCTTAATTTAATTACTTAATCATAAATTAATTTCTTAATTAATGTCATGGGTTTGTATGTTATAAGAAAAAAAAACATTATATACCGGGTTTAGTATCTCTGTGGTTTTAGGGATCTGAGGGACTACTGTATATGGGGAAAATAGTTTTCTGCCACCAACTTCTCATATTAATTTACTTTATCTAGTTTTTCTAGGGTGACTCTTTGGATAAAAACACACCCCATTGTATGTACTAGCATTCTCTTTTCTTCACAGGGTAGATTACCACACAGTAGAAACAAAGAATTTGGGCTGATTACTGTGCCCAAGCACACTGCTCCTCCCCACAGATGCTAGGCCCCTGAACACAGTCTTCTGCTTCTTCCAGACCCCCTTCCTATGACAGGAAGACCAGCCCAGCACCATCCTTTCCCTCCTCTGCCTCTCTGGGGCTCGTCCCCATTGTCCACCTTGGTGATGAACTATTTTTCGTGAGCACACTTTGGGTCTTCCTAAAAGTCCCCGTGTGATCAAGAGAGCCCAGTGAAGGTCTTCCTCTATGGACAGCAGACGTGCAGGCGGATGGAAGCCTCCTCTTTCACTAGGATGCTTTTGACAGAGAACACCTGTTCTGCAGCTTTTCGGCTGGAGGCATTTTAGGGCACCAGGGAGCTGTTTGGTGCTACAAGATACTTCTGCTCTGCAGGCATGGCTGATTCTGAAGGAGAAGGCCTAAGGGAGGGGAGCGATGGATTGGCTGTGAGCAGTTTTTCTATGGGCTTAAAGGAATGGTCACCCCCGCCTCCTACATGATTCAATCCATTTTATCAGTATAAGAAAAGGAAAGTATTTTGGCCAGGAACTCTTTCTAGTAATGAAGATCCACTTGGCAGGAGTATCCTTTGCATTGTATTCTGGGGACTGGAGTGGGGCAGAGAGGGACAGGAGAATAAAGAAGCATTGCCCCTTTTATATCTGGGTGGGTGATTCTTCCCAACAGTACCCGACTCGGCATCCCAATACAGGAACCCAAATAATTTACTACTGCTTAATTCCGTATAACACCCAGCACGCCGTCCTGGGTGCTTAATAGAGTTATGACCGTCACCAACACCAAGCCAATCTCAAAACCCATATTGAAAAAACTCCGCCTTGCTCATGCTTTGGTAACGATCTTACTTCTTTGGACCAGCTCCCGGCGGCCCATTTCAATTTTCATCTTTAATGCAGTTGTCTTATCTCATTGCCTCTTCTCTGGAGTAAGGCTGAAAATCAGCCACATGTCTGAAAGATGTTTTCCAATCCTCTCCTTTTGAATGTACACACACAACTGTATTAGGTCATGGCGAGAGAAGCAGAAAACAAAGTTTCCAGAATTGATGGTTCAGCTGTTTGGATTAAGAAGAATACTAGGCTTCATTTTCCTCATTTGGAATGGAGGAGGCCTTTCCTCTGTGGGCAAGATGGGCAAAACACTAGACTAGGTATGAGGATTTCAGGGTTCGAGTCTTGAGTCTGCTGCTTATTAACACGCAGCTCATTTTGCTGGGTCTGAGCTAACTCCTTTGAGAGGGACCAGATCAGGTTTTCTTCCTCTTCTACACTCTTCCTGATTTCCTCTTCCCCTTCTAATCTGTGGCTGCCAGAACTATAGGTCCTGGGGAGCATCTACCAAATAGGACATTTGTTCCTCCAAAGCCTCTGGATGCAGCTAACACTCCCAGTAAGGCAGGGAGAATATACTATTGACCCTTTCCAATCGACTATTGGAAAGCTGTGGCCACTCATGATGGGCGCCGGCCAGATCCACTTCAGAGCAATCCATCCAGCTTGGTGCAGGTATTTTGGGGATTCCTCATGTGGCTTCTATCTGCATTCACTTCCTTTCTTCTGGGATTTGGTTCCAGAGAAGTGATTTGTGGAGGCCATGTGTTTTAACAAAGTAAGAATACGTGCCGGGAGTAGTGGTGCATGCTTGTAATTCTAGTATTTGGGGCGCTGAGATAGGAGGATTACAGGTTCGAGGACTGCCTTAGTAAGTAGTGAGCTCTTATCAACCCAGAGAGACCCTGTTTCAAAATAAAAATAAAACAGTGCTGGGGGTATAGCTCAGAGGCAGAATGCCCCTGGGCTCAATCCCAAGTACCACAAAACAACAAAAAAACAAAAAACAAAACCCCAAGAATATGAAAGCCAGCAAAAAGTCCCTGGATTCTCACTTCCATAGAAGAACGTGAGCACCTCCCTGGCAACTCTGAGTTGACCAACTTAACAAAACTGAACATTTCCTACATGGAAAGTCAGGGCATTGCAATGATTATTTCTTAGAAGTCATTCAATTTTCCATAGGACTCATGTGTTTTCCTATCTCTCCCTGCTCCCCTTTACTCCTGCGTTGCTTTCCTGGAGGGTAAAAGGGTATCATACAACTGAGTAATAATGATAATAATAATAATAATAATAACAACAACAACAATAATAAAACAAGCAATGATGACACACACCTAGAAGGAAATTATTAGATACAAAGCCCCAGGTATGCACAGAGCAGATGCATACACCAAGACGCTCACATTCCCTCTCCGTTCTCCCCTAGAGAGTGAGCTGTGCTAGGATGGTTCCTCCTGGCTCACCTTGTTTGCTGCTGTATCCCTAGCACCTAGAACAGCATTTGGAACCTTACAGGGCACAGAGAAGTAGTTACTGAATAAATGAACAGGTGGGTCACCCTATCTGCCTCTCAGGTGAATCTAGCTGTCTCAAGTTCAGCACTAAGTTGGGAGAGAAGCACCTGATGATCCTCAGGGCATCAAGCTCTGGATGCACAGTGGAATCCCCCAGGAAGGACCGCCAGAAAAGCAAATGTCAGGCCAATGCTAGGAGATGCTGAGTTGTGTAAAAATTGGGGAATTTTGATACATGGGAAAGGCGAGGAGCCACCCTTAGTGGTAGTAGATCAAGTATCTTTGTCCGTTTCCTGCAAAAGTACACCTGAAAGTATTTGTTTAATCCTTAAAAGTGAAGAAAAGAAATATACATTATACACACACACACACACACACACACAGACACACACACACACATACATACATATACATATATCTATATTTTGTGTGTGTGTGTGGTACTGGGGATTGAACTCTGGGCATTCTACCTCCAAGTTACACCTTGATCCTTTTTTATTTACTGTTCTTGAAACAGGGTCTGCCAGGTGGCTGAGAGTCTTGCTTACATTGTTCCAGGCTGTCCTCAAACCTGCAATCCTCCTGTCTCAACCTCCCCATGCACTGGGATTACAGGCACGCACCACCATGCCCCACTGAAAAGAAATGTTTGACTAACTTTTAGGGCCAAGGGGACATGAAACAAGTAAAATCAAAGAAACAGTCAAGCAAGCAAATAAAACTCCAAGAGCTGCATATTTCCTGGGGAATGGAGGTCTGCTTAGTTGCATTTATACACTCTGCTTAGACCAAGCCAGTGCTTCTCAACCCTGAAGGGTTTAGTACTCCTTCCTCCAAGGACATATGGCAACGTCTAGAAACACTTGACTGTCAGGACTAGGATGCTCTTGGCATCTCTGGGGTAGAGGTAGGGACGCTTCCCCACATTCTACAGTATAGAGGATGGTCTGCACAACAAAGAATTATCCAGTTCAAAAGGTAAGTTGTAGTAAGATTGAGAAACCCTTAGTTACACTTACAAAAACATATGCTATGGTTAAAAAAAAAAAAAGTATTTTTTTAAACTATTGTCTCAAATAGAGCACCTCAAAAGCAAACGAATAAAAAAATGCAACTTGTTGATGTCTTTTGTTTCTCTCTCTCTCTCACTTTTTTTTTTTTGCAAATTCCCTAGGCGTAGGTTAAGAGAGATAGGATATCTACATTTGCAGCTTCGAAACTACTGAAGTAAGAGTCATATCCTTTGGCTTTTGTTGCAATCGATCAAGACACCTCCAACAGCTGCTTGTGGTCTTGCAGGCAGCAGAATGGGGTGGGGAGGCACTGTGAGCTCTAGCCATGTCATTTGCCGCCAATACTTCTATTTCCCCCTCCCGGCTGAAGGTTATGGAGAAAGAAGGTCCTGAGGGGAGGTGCAGGCAGGGATGAAGTGGAAAATAAGAGACAGGATTCACTTGCACATGAAATGCAAACATCTGAGGGGTTCTCGTTACAGCGAGGCGGGGAGGAAGTGATGCCAATAAGCCCAGTGGACAAGCTTCAGGCTGGCCAGGATGCTCGGGAGTAAAAGCCTCCTACAAAGACTAGTGCCAGGTTGTGATCTTATTTATTTATTTATTTATTTATTTATTTATTTATTTATTTATTTATTTATTTATTTATTTATTGTGGTACTGGGGATTGAACTCAGGGGCATTCTACCTCCGAGCTATACCCCAGCCCTATTTTTTATTCTTTATTTTGAAACCGGGTCTCACTAAGTTGCGGAGTGCCTCGCTAGGTAGCTGAGGCTGGCCTCGAACCCGGATCCTCGGGTCTCAGCCTCCCAAATGCTAGGATTACAAGCATGCGCCACCACGCCCAGCTAGGTTGTGATTTTAAATGTTTTCTTCATGATGGGAGTTGGAGATAACATCAAACAATAGGCTTTCTGCTCTTAAAAAAAAAAAAAAAAAGAGTCGTTCAAATAACGAGGTGTACATATATGATCTAAATAACGTGTACGG